>JAIGNY010001168.1:705000-812500 GCA_020152595.1 Chiridota heheva | reverse complement strand
ACATCATAAACATGTACACACTAGCTAACATCATAACTATACTACATATGAAACAAAACAGACATGCGGTTCTTAAAGTATGAACATTTCAAGATTTTTACATTAAGCCCCGCCTCATTAATATATATGACATCACCACCAAAAACAATACAGCACATCTAAAAACCATGGGCTATCTGTGTACTAAATATAACAAGAATCCAGTTTACTGTTCTTGAGATACCATGTTTACAAGCTGGCTGTCACAAACATACATACATACAGACATACAGACACATCATGGGTTCCTGGTGCTATCGCATTGGACCAAAAATGCTATAAAATGGTCAATGTTTAACTGATTTTGATCAAACATTTCACTCTTTATTTTTCCCTCCTTCAAGTTTAAATTAAGAGCACTTCAACCATGTTCAGGGTAATTATTTGTAATTCTTTCGAAACTTTTCCTGTTTTGTGTGTTTTAAATTCCTTTTACTAGTTACTTCATACCTGAAAACACCATGCTTTCCCCAAGAGATCCTACTTCCATGATTACACCATTATCGGTGACAGACACCCAAATGGGTAGAAGATGGGGGTCTTTGGCAGCACCACTGCCAACATACCCAGATGACAAGCCAGTCCGTGCTGGAATTGGGAGGCCATGACCCTTACACCATTATCAGTGACAGATACCCAAATGGGTAGAAGATGGGAGTCTTTGGCAGCACCACTGCCAACATACCCAGATGACGAGCCAGTCCGTGCTGGAATTGGGAGGCCATGACCCTTACACCATTATCAGTGACAGACACCCAAATGGGTAGAAGATGGGAGTCTTTGGCAGCACCACTGCCAACATACCCAGATGACAAGCCAGTCCGTGCTGGAATTGGGAGGCCATGACCCTTACACCATTATCAGTGACAGATACCCAAATGGGTAGAAGATGGGAGTCTTTGGCAGCACCACTGCCAACATACCCAGATGACGAGCCAGTCCGTGCTGGAATTGGGGAGCCATGACCCTTACACCATTATCAGTGACAGACACCCAAATGGGTAGAAGATGGGAGTCTTTGGCAGCACCACTGCCAACATACCCAGATGACGAGCCAGTCCGTGCTGGAATTGGGGGGCCATGACCCATCACTTTTCAGGAATTGCAGTACTCCCCCTCCTCCCCTTATATCTTTTAAAAAGTTCCGGCACCCCTGTGATCAGCATACCATCCATAACCTAAATCCATTGGTTTAAAACTTGAAAAGAGAAGAGATTCAACCAGGAATAAGGGTATCTGAAATTGCAAACAATTTATTTATCATTTCATAATGGTAACAATTACTTACAAATACTCTGCAGAATGAAAAAAAAAAAATTCACAAAGGAAACATTAAATCACATTATAATACATTTACAATCTCTTGATACTTAGCAGTCATCCCTTCTAGCATTATTTATCATTGCTAGCATTTCCATGCATACCATGATCCAAAACTTTGGGCATCTCAATAAACCAGCTACATCAAATTATATGGTCCATGACGGAATCATAAAACCACCATCAAGACTATTTAATTGGGTTCAATGCCTCATCAAATGCAAGCTGCAGCTTTGGAAACAGAGCAAGCATTCCAAGCATTTATTAATGAGATTTGTGTGCATTTTTACACACATAAACATGGAATTCAAAAGTTGTATGAAACCTGTCAACCACTAATGGCAGCAAATATGTAAAGAATATGTGGCTTTGATTGCAACAACAAAATCTAATATGAAGAAAATATTCAACTAACCCTCCAAATTCTGTATACCCCAATCAGAACCAGATATCATTAGAAATAACTTACTGAGTCATACGTTGATTTCATAACTGTTCAAATATTTTTTCATAGTCAGAAGATGCACCCTGTGACAGAGTCAACAATGATTAAATATTACCAGATAGAATAAATATTACCAGATAAATAAAATAAAAAAATTAGAGACTACAATATTTTAAATCTGTTATTATGATCTGTACCAAAAGGTCTAATACAAACTAATTTGATGGAATTACTCGCTATTACTTCATATCATTTTCATAACATTAACAGCTGCAAACTATTTCTACCATATGCCTTTCCTACACGTCATCAAAAGCGGTTCCCTGGTTAATCTTGTGTCATTGAAAGGTTGTCGTAATTCTACCGTAGCAGAAAAGTCTGCGCAATTAATTATTTCTGCTCAATAACGCGTTTTCATTTTTTTTGTCAGGAATAAAAAGCTTTCGTAAGTAGAATTCGAGAAAAATATAAAACTACAAATTATGGTAACAATATTTGTAGCCACATTGTCCATTGATGTTTCATACTTTTTCTAAAGTTTGATCGGCTGTCGTGTACATTTGCACTACATTCTGTATACTGAGTAGAGTATATATGAATATGGGATAATTGAGTGACAGAGCACTCAACAAGACATTTGCTGCTATGGAGTGAAATCAAACTTGTTGAAATTCAGGATTATAGTTTATCCCATATTCATGTATACTCTACTCAGTATACAGAATGTATTGTGGGTGATCATGCATTATCCTGTACTGAATGCATGAGCGCATCAAACCATGAACGCATACTAATGTTTTGGCTGTGTGTCTAAAATTTCTATTGTTCTTGCGTGATGTACCTTGTAAGTATTTTTAAATGACATGCGATAATACTACGCATCTTCATATTGTCCTTAACAAATATCCCAAGTCTTATTTTGAAATGTTTTTCCCAAATTGTTGTGACTTTTAATTCAAAAAATACTTATTATATTATGAACAGAGTTATTTCATATTGCGCTATATTTTGAGCACAGAATAATGCATAGAAGCGGGTTTACAGAGGTGACGCTGGGTACACTTGGGCTTCGTCTTCGTGCATCGCTAAATCTCTGCCCAGCTTCTCTATGCATTATCCTGTACAGGCTGAATACATAGCGCACCATGAATCAACCCTTTATTACATAACAGTTTGAGCATACTAGACTAATTTGGCTAGTCAAATAATCATGCATTATTTTACGGCCATCAATAATTTTAAACTTTCCCAGCACTTCCCTGGTTCTTATTGTGAAAAGGGTTTCGCAACTCTGCTGTTGCAGAAAGTCCTTCACAATTAATCCTGGGCAATTATACTTTTGTTTAATCAGGCATGCAGTCAAACGCTTACGGGAGCACAAAGATTTTCAACATAGAAGTACCAGATTCTAACAGATCTGTTTCAGCCAAATCTCATTTGTCAGGCTAATCATAATATGAAAACACTAGTTTTGTAAATGTCATTTGCAAACCAACCATACTTATGATAATAGTAACTCTGCATCAATTATGAATATATCAAAACTCATCATCAAATACCTTCTTGAGTCATTTTACATTTCTAGATCCATTCATCTGTTTAATACGACATGTCGCCTTCACGTCAGTTCCTTGATTGACTTTACTTAAACTAACCTTAGGCTTCCAAATTGCTTTGACAAATTGTTTAATGAATCGACGATCAAGGCCGTTGTTTCAATTCCCACACAAGTCAATTTAATTTCTTGCTGAAAATCCTTTTAGTAGAAGTTCATGTTTACAGTAGCAACACTCACTGAAGCATAAAATACGAAAAGTTAGTTATTTTTATATGAATGGATGCTTATGAAAGTGAAATAAAACTATGTTGTTGAAAGCGTTGAATAATGCATAGTAAATACCACAAATTATCATCATTATAACAGTTTTAATTTCAGGAAAATCATATTTGAATATGCGTAATTATCAATCATATATCTTCAATTTGTTTAAAAATAGCAAAACCATAAACATAATTACAATGTTCAAACAGGCAAATACAATGTTCCACCATGCAAATACAATGTTCAAACATACAATTACAATGTTTACACATGCAATTACAGTGTTCAAACATGCAAATACAATGTTCAAACATGTAATTACAATGTTCACACATGCAATTACGATGTTCAAACATGCAAATACAATGTTCAAATATGTAATTACAATGTTCCAACATGTAATTACAATGTTCCAACATGTAATTACAATGTTCCAACATGTAATTACAATGTTTAAACATGCAATTACAATGTTCCAACATGTAATTACAATGTTCCAACATGCAATTACAATGTTCCAACATGTAATTACAATGTTCCAACATGTAATTACAATGTTCCAACATGTAATTACGTTTAAACATGCAATTACAATGTTCCAACATGTAATTACAATGTTCCAACATGCAATAACAGTGTTCAAACATGCAATTACAATGTTCCAACATGCAATTACAATGTCCCAACATGTAACTACAGTGTTCATACATACAATTACAATGTTCCAACATGTAATTACAATGTTCAAACATGCAATTACAATGTTCAAACATGCAGCTACAATGTTCCAACATGTAATTACAATGTTCCAACATGCAATTACAGCGTTCAAACATGCAATTACAATGTTCTAACATGCAATTACAATGTTCAAACATGCAATTACAGTGTTCAAACATGCAATTACAATGTTCCAACATGTAATAAATGTTAAGTTAAAACACAATAAATACAATGTTTCAACATTTAATGCATGGACAACTTCAGTCAGATTTTCTTTAAGTTTTGTGCGCTGTTAAGTTCTATGTAAACAACATTTTCAAGCAAAACATGATTAGGATAAAGATGCTGGTTTTCTGTGCACACAAAGTGAGGCAGTCACGCTTGGTACACATGGCTTAAGTGTTCTAGCTTCTGTTAAAGATCTTTGCGCAGATAGTGGCAACATTGGCAATACTTGGTTAATTTCTTCGAATTTGTATGTTTTAATTTGCCAATTTTGATGGAAATTTGGGATGCATTAATAGACTCTATTTTCTACCTTTGTTTATTAATCACGTACCACAGTTTACCTGTCCGGGTTAGATGATTGACAGCTTTTTTAACCAATCACCGCACGAATAAGTGGGGAAAAATCCTACAAACTGGTACAGTACAGCTAGCAAACTGAGCACTCTAATACAGTCAATGTAATATACTGTACAAAACAAATTTCTGCACACAGACTGAGTTTACGATGGTATACAAAAATTGACCCAACGGGCCGGGCCCACTACGGGCTCTGTAAATCAGATTCCTGTTACTCAGAATGGTAAGCAAACATAATTTTGTTTATTCCTTTTGCTAAATACGCTATAAGATCCAGGGAAATACCATAAATGGATCAAAACTTGCAGCAGACCACACTGAACATCTAAATGTCAATGCATTGGTCATACATGATTGCAGATTTGAGGTTTGTTTGCCCCACCTAGTTACCGCATTGCTATTGTGGGTGTGGCTTATTTCATAACTGAGAGACGTTAATTGTTTGAAGGAGAGCAGGTGATTTTAACAGTAAGGTTTGGCTAAAAGTCATACTCTCCAATCAAAAGATACCAGAAGTTGAAGTTGCAGCTGTTCAGCTATTCCCAGAACAGTGCTTTTTATGTAGGAAAAGTGAATCTTCAAACATCAGTGTTCTTTTCACAAGAATGTGGTATCATTGATTAATAGCTTAATTTCTGCTAAAGGCCAAATGCATGTTGCCAAACAAGATTATCTTTAAAAAAAAAAAAATATTCTCCACAAAGTCACAGTAAGAAAAAGCTTGTCCCCACCTTGCCTGCAGTTGTCAGCACAAGTAATCATTTATACATGCAAGGCTGAGTGCATGCGCACGACTGTACGCAACTGGATGCTACATCATGTAAATACTAATATCTAACATAAGTTTACATATTTCCAAATATTATTAACCCAAAAGTTGCTTTGTGGACAAGTTCAGTCCGCAAGGCTAAAATATTTTGGGTACCTGAAGCATACGAGACATATTCGTTTACCGAGAACTCACACTGGAAGGCCATATACAAGGCACCTTCAAACCTTGCTCTCCTTCAAACTAGTGGACCACCCAAAAGATGGGCAGACTGATCTGGTGGCATCAACTCCTTAGTGCCAGCAGAAAGGCCGACCCAAGACAGGCAAAATTGGAGGGAAGTATTTTGGAGAAACCAACACGTGGAACCTAACGGAACCAGGGTGGAAGGCATAAAAGTAAGTAGGTAAAGTTACTTTATTAATAGTAGTTGCAAATTTAAAAAAAAGAAATTTGTCCTGTTATCGGCAAAAAGTTGGAACAGTGAAATCTGATCCTAGACAGTATTATTTGGGAAAGTAAATTTTGACCCCTGAATAGGTGGAGAATAATTTTTCCAGACCGAACTTAATTATGAAAAGAAATATAAAATATTACACAAAAGTTTTCACTGTATTCCCATTCATACATGAAAAATGTTGCATGTGCCAAAAATCACCTAACTAGGGTTTTGATAGGCCAGGGTTTTGATGGACCAGGGTTTTGTTGGACCAGGGTTTTGATGGACCAGGGTTTTGATGGACCAGAATTTAAATGGACCAGGGTTTTGATGGACCAGGGTTTTAATAAACCAGGGTTTTGATGGACCAGGATTTTGATGAATCAGGGTTTTGATGGACCAGGATTTTGATGGACCAGGGTTTTGATGGACCAGGATTTTGATGGACCAGGGTTTTGATGGACCAGGATTTTGATGGACCAGGGTTTTGATGGACCAGGGTTTTGATGGACCAGGGTTTTGATGGACCAGGGTTTTGATGGGCAACGGTTTGGTCTGAACATTACTCAAAGCATACTGCACACAATAGCAATAGTAACTTTTCAAGCCCACACCACAAAAAACATACAATTTTCATTGCAGATAACAATCAGAGGACTGCCACACACAACTAATAATGTTTTTCATTGTCATTCAAATCTATAATTCTGTGCTTTTAACCTTTAAAAGTTTTCCAATAATGCCCACCATTTTTCATTCAATGCTCATAACAAATGAACAACTTGTCACTAGTAAATACATATTCCCTAATTGCCTCATATTCTTCTACCTTGCACTGGGCGGACGTGTGATTCATGCCACAGGTGGTCACACTATCCATACTCAATCAGATTTAGGCCATCTACATCCTGAAGGAAATAATTCATAAGCCCCTTATCATTCAAATTGTGTAATATGAACAAGTTGTTACTATTACATACATGTTTCATAATTGTCTCATATTCTTCTACCTTGCACTTGGAAGATGTGTGATTCACACCACAGGTGGTCACACCAATCATACTCAATAAACTGTTATACCACTACATCGTGAACAAATAACAAAATGGAGGGTTCATGGACTGAAAAATGGCTTTGTATACTAAGTTCCTGACGCCACTAGGTATTACCAAATAACATTAATCAACATCAGGATTAAGGGATCAATATATCAGACTTTTTGTAAGGTATTGCCAGATCTTGCAATAAATGGATCAATAGTAGTGATAGGATTAGCTATCAATCAATAGTAGTGATAGGATTAGCTATCAAATACAAAACCTTTGTCCTAGTGACCCAATTCAAATTTGTTGACCCTGTGATTATTTTCAATATAAAACAGCTAGCGTTGTAGTCAGTTTGACCCAATGAAAGATTAATAAAGCTTATAATATTCTTAAATCCTCTGGAAATTATTTCCAATTTATATGCATTTACTAAATCAGGCATACATTTTTCAATTAAGTTAGTACGTAGATTGGGTATCGTACATCCCTTTCTCAACACAGATGTCCATAGCTGCTTGATAAACCAGCTGTGGAGCATTAGTAAATGAAGAATCGAACCCAGAACCTCTAGCTTACCAAGCTGACGCTACGACCACTAAACCACGGATGTCTTCTCAATCAAGTTGGTTCACATATAAACAAAAGAATACAAATATTGTTAGGGCCAAAAATTGTATCCGTAATTTGTGGAAAACACTATCTATAGTGGAGTTGTGGCAGCAACATTAATAAACACGCTAAAAACATCTGAATGAGCATTGGTGCAGCCAAGCTTTTCACCTTTGCTTTATGCAGATTCGTGTGAAAATTTACCAAATGAGTATGAAGATCCGGATTATAATTTCAATTCCTATACCTCCTGGGTCGGTAGAGGTATCTATATATTTATAATGATGGATGTAACTAGTACAGCAACCCTACCCTGAAGACTCACAGTCATCTCATAGGAATGACGTATGTAATAAATGATTAATTCAACAATATTTATATACTTCTCGCATTTCCATCAAAACAATCCATCACAAGGGGGCTACACATTACACCAAATGTATACAATAATTGTCTAACTGTCCATTAAAGCTTAATAACCTGTCTTATCAAGGAAACAAAAACAAAACTTGTAAGAAGTTTCGACCTCTATCACCTATGTAAAAAATAATCTATTAATAGAATCTATAATAGTCCAGTTAATGACATAGGGAGCTGTCCATATGCAATTAAAATATATCACTATATTCTCTTCTTACGTAACAAAAACTGAACATTTGCTTTTCTTCATAATAACTACAATTTCTATATTTCCACATTCTAAATTGAATCTATAAATGAGTATAAACTGAAAATAGAACAAAAGAGCAAATGAGAAAACATAAGGTGGTTAAAGGTCTATGAACGCCTATGGCTAAATAGCTTCCCAGAGGAGCTTCAACTTCTCAGTAAAACACCCTTTAAGTAACGACAGGTCAAAGCTTCAAGATTTTTCAGTGATCGGGAAGACAAATAAACTTTTCTATATAATTTGTTTTAAATTTCTTTCCTAAACTTCAGTAATTAAATATGGAGCAGAATATCTTATTATTCCAATTAGCATTTAATTAGGGCATGGTTAAGAAACAAAAACTCTTCGTCACAAGTCACTGCTCACCTGCAAAGATCTGTGGCAAATGTTTGAAAAACAAAAGAAATCAGAGAAGCTGCATGAATTTGTATAGCAGGGCCTGAAAATTCAAATTGCTATAAAATGTGTTATTTTAATGACGTTTGGTTTTTGTTTTGTTTTTTCCTCTAGGTTTTCAGCAAATATTAAAACAATTTAGCTTATGATGCCTCTATATAGGCATCTATGTCCATAGACACTTAGCCTCATCAGCTAGAGAACACCATATTATCTCCAGCTTTTCAGAAGATATTAAAACAATTTCGCTCAAGATGCCTCTAAATGTCCATAGACATCTATGTCCATAGACACTTATAGGCATCATCAGCTAGGGGCCAATTCATCTCCAGCTTTTCAGAAGATATTAAAACAATTTCGCTCAAAATGCCTCTAAATGTCCATAGACATCTACGTCCATAGACACTTATAGGCATCATCAGCTAGGGGCCAATTTATCTCCAGGTTTTCAGCAAATATTAAAGCAATTTAGCTGATGATGCCTCTATATGTCCATAGACATCTACGTCCATAGACACTTATAGGCATCATCAGCTAGGGGGCCAATTTATCTCCAGGTTTTCAGCAAATATTAAAGCAATTTAGCTGATGATGCCTCTATATGTCCATAGAAATCTTTGTCCATAGACACATATAGGCATCAGTTAAAGAACACCATTTTATCTCCAGGTTTTAAGCAAATATTAATACAATTTGGCTTATGATGCCTCTATATGTCCATAGACATCTATGTACAAAGACACTTATAGGCGTTATCAGCTAAAGAACACCATCTTATCTCCAAGTTTTTAGCAGATATTAAAGAAATAGCTTGTGATACCTCTAAACATCCAGACATCTATGTCCATAGACACTTAAAGGCATCATCAGCTAGAAACACCATTTTATCTCCAGGTTTTCAGCAGATATTAAAACAATATAGCTTGTGATACTTCTAAATGTCCATAGACATCTATGTCCATAGACACTTATAGGCATCATCAGCTAGAGAACACCATTTCATCTCCGGGTTTTCAGCAGATATTAAAGCAATAAAACTTGTGATAAACGTCCATAGACCGGCTTGTGATACCTCTAAACGTTCATAGACCGGCTTGTGATACCTCTAAACATCCATATACCGGCTTGTGATACCTCTAAACGTCCATAGACCGGCTTGTAATACCTCTAAACGTCCATAGACCGGATGGAGATACCTCTAAATGTCCATAGACTGGCTTGTGATACCTCTTAACGTAGATGGACCGGCTTGTGATACCTCTAAACATCCATAGACCGGCTTGTGATACCTCTAAACATCCATAGACCGGCTTGTGATACCTCTAAACATCCATAGACTGGCTTGTGATACCTCTAAACATCGATAGACCGGCTTGTGATACCTCTAAACATCCATAGACTGGCTTGTGATACCTCTAAACATCCATAGACCGGCTTGTGATACCTCAAAACATCCATAGACCGGCTTGTGATACCTCTAAACATCCATAGACTGGCTTGTGATACCTCTAATCGTCCATAGACTGGCTTGTGATACCTCTAAACGTCCATATACCGGCTTGTGATACCTCTAAACGTCCATAGACCGGCTTGTGATACCTCTAAACATCCATAGACCGGCTTGTGATACCTCTAAATGTCCATAGACTGGCTTGTGATACCTCTAAATGTCCATAGACTGGCTTGTGATACCTCTTTACGTAGATGGACCGGCTTGTGATACCTCTAAATATCCATAGACCGGCTCTTGATACCTCTAAACATCCATAGACTGGCTTGTGATACCTCTAAACATCCATAGACAGGCTTGTGATACCTCTAAACGCCCATAGACCGGTTTGTGATACCTCTAATCGTCCATAGACTGGCTTGTGATACCTCTAAATGTCCATAGACCGGCTTGTGATACCTCTAAACGTCCATAGACCGGCTTGTGGTACCTCTAAATGTCCATAGAATGGCTTGTGATACCTCTAAATGTCCATAGACCAGCTTGTGGTACCTCTAAACGTCCATAGACCA
Source organism: Chiridota heheva (assembly GCA_020152595.1). Classification (NCBI taxonomy): domain Eukaryota; kingdom Metazoa; phylum Echinodermata; class Holothuroidea; order Apodida; family Chiridotidae; genus Chiridota; species Chiridota heheva. The sequence goes on along the minus strand of JAIGNY010001168.1, from coordinate 801,615 downwards.
GCTTGTGGTACCTCTAAATGTCCATAGAATGGCTTGTGATACCTCTAAATGTCCATAGACCAGCTTGTGGTACCTCTAAACGTCCATAGACCGGCTTGTGATACCTCTAAATGTCCATAGACCGGCTTGTGATACACCGGCTTGTGATACCTCTAAACGTCCATAGACCGGCTTGTGGTACCTCTAAATGTCCATAGAATGGCTTGTGGTACCTGTCCATAGAATGGCTTGTGATACCTCTAAATGTCCATAAACCGGCTTGTGATACCTCTAAACATCCATAAACCGGCTTGTGATACCTCTAAACGTCCATAGACCGGCTTGGGGTACCTCTAAATGTCCATAGAATGGCTTGTGGTACCTCTAAATGTCCATAGAATGGCTTGTGATACCTCTAAATGTCCATAGACCGGCTTGTGATACCTCTAAACGTCCATAGACCTTTAAAATATTGCTTTTGTAAGGCTTTACTTTTAAGAAAAAACAAACATTTACAAAACACCAGATACATGTATTACACAACATTTGTACAACAGGATCACTAATTATATCAGATTTATGTACAGTAACTTCTGCTTCAAAATACTCTTCATTTAGATCTCTCATATTAAATACTTTTTTTTGTCAAATTCAACTAATGAAATAAATTTTGTTGGTAAATACAAAATATGTGGATGCGGTCTTATTTGCACATAAACTTCTACCATGGTACCTACACACACAAGCATCTAGTATGGTATGGTAAACAACTGAAATGTGTTCCTAGGAAACATGGCAGGCTGGGATAGGTATTTCTAAAGATTTTCCCCATTTGTGCTTCATGTGGGACGGGCTGGAATCGCTGGTCGACTCGGGATGTTTGGTGTTGGCTTACCTGGATCAGGACGCCTGTGAAAGACGAAAATAATGGAATAATTAGCTGCATAGAAAGTTTGTTCTAGAAGAAAAGCATTCACAATATTCTAAAAACATTCACAATATTCTAAAAACATTCACAATATTCTAAAAATTAAATCAAAATGTTAAATTTCATCACGCAAGTCATACTCCTACAAAATAGGCAAAATATTAATAAACATTAAATTAAACAGATATCCACAGAAAACCCCAACAGCAATCATATCATGTGTATGCATAATTATAGTACAGAAGTGCGACCTTTACAAAACCCTAACAGCAATCATATCATGTGTGTATGTATAATTATAGTACAGAAATGTGACCTTTAAGCACCATAGATTTTTACTGGGGCTTAACTTCCCTAAAAATTCCAGCTTCTATAATCGTCAATAAGATCCCACTTTGGTGATATTTCCTTCGCACATCAGCACCAAAATTCTGGAATTCTCTACCACCTCCCTCACCTGAAATTTTCTTTGACATTGGACTACTTCAAAAGCAACTTAAAACTGATCTTTTTACACTTTAGTAATTCAACTTAAATTACAATTTTGTACAGGGCCTTGAACAATTTTTTTCTTCTGTATTTCAGCCCTATACATATCGTCGCAGGAAACGAATGTTGTCCTATGTCCTTTCTCGGCAAATTTAGACTTCTTTTATTGGAAAATATTCTTTGACCAAGTACTACTTGGCTACTTTTTATACCTATGACTTATAAACATATATCGTCTAGGAAAAACAAAAATATTGTGGAAAAAAAAATGTGCTATGTGCTGAATTAATGCAGAATTAAGAACTTAATATGCGATTATCCCATAATGGCATTTTTGGACATAGAACAATGTCACTTTCCTGTGATGATACGTTTCATTCTTATTATTAATACACAATAAACTAAAATTGTGATAATCTGATCAGGAGCAGCGAACATTCAAATCTCGTCAACCAATCGAGGAAACTTTGATGGATTGGTCACATAATCAATGGTAAGCATCATTATACTTTTTGTCATGTCAACATCATCATTCACTTCATTCCAGTTGGTATAGCAACTGATTGACTGATTGGTATGTTAATTGATTGCCTGATTGGTATGTAAGTTAATTGATTGTCTGTTTGGTATGTAAATTGATTGACTGATTGGTATGTTAATTGATTTGACTGATAAGTATGTTAATTGATTGCCTGATTGGTATGTTAATTGATTGACCAATTAGTATGTAAATTGATTGCCTGATTGGTATGTAAACTAATTGATTGATTGGTACAATCATTGATTGACTGATTGATTGATATGTAAATTGATTGCCTGATTGGTATATTAATTGACTGACTGATTGATATGTAAATTGACTGACTGATTGGTATGTAAATTGACTGACTGATTGGTATGTAAATTGATTGACTGATTGGTATGCAAATTGATTGACTGATTGATATGTAAATTGAATAAGTAAAATTCCTCTTGTGCCTTGCATCTTGTCAGCCTTTACAGCATTTCAAGCTTTTATTGATCCATACTTTAGCTTAAACTAATTCATGATTTGTGACTTACCTTGGTATATTTGGAGCAGGTCTTGATGGAACATCTGGGCGGGATGGATTCAGTGGTACGGGGGATGGCCTCAGCGGCATCGAAGACTGCGCACCTCCTGACTGTATAGACGACGGCCTATAGGGAGGATGATGGACAGTTGGAGCTGGTCTACGTGCACTTGCAGTGGGTGTTGGTGTTGGGATGGAACTGTTAAAGGTAATGACCAAACAGAAAAGACCATGCAACATGAACAGTTCATGCAAAAGAAAAAAGGACTGGTGGCACACAATTACAAATCAATTAATTCCTTACATCAAAATAAATACAGAGTTTATATCACATGTGGGGAATGCTTGGGTAGCAGGGAACATATCAAGAAAAAAAGGAATTTCTTTATCCCTGTAACACCTCTTCTTTTTCAGAGCTGAATAATACTGAAACTTAGTATACCTGTAATGTATGCAAGTAAACTTGAAACATCTTTTTTGAAATGACTTTAACATAAATAAGATTGTTAGGTATTCTATGATTTGTATGTATAGTTTAATGCACCTAACATCAGTTTAGGTGAAGATTTCATGTTCCATAATTGGATATATTAAATGGAACAATGCAATCTTAAAAACCAAAGGTTATTTAAAATGAACATTTAAAAGTGTGACAGAATTATAAATTGCGAGTTATTTTATGACACACATATAAAGTAGGACATTCCTTTCTTCTTTTGTAAAACTTAGAAAAATCCCTCTGGCTACAAGCATAGCATTTTGGAAAGGAAATTTGCCACCTAGGCTAAAAGGAAAAAATTACTTTCTGGGACCGTAACAATTTTTATATGCGAATACATCACAACATTAAAAAATAAACTAATGCTTTGTTAGGAAGAAAAACATATTTCTGTCTTTTCTTGTTTCTCTTTTTCACCCTTTTTTCTCCCCTTTCCATTTCCCTTTTTCTTTCTCCACTTTTCTTTTGTTTTTCTCCAATTTTTTTGTTCCCACCTCTTTCTCTATCTGGAGACCTGAACAATTATGGGACTTTGGTGGCATGGTCCTCTTGTTCCCAGCACCCATCTTCATTTATTGATCATCTTATGTGATCATGGATATAAACTAGAGCTGTCTGATTGACTTCATGCTGGACTATTCAAAGCTGCAGGGGGAGTGCGCTACTTGGAGGAAGAAAGCAGTTGCTTATCCTGTAACTTCCAGTGACATATATCTTGATAACAAGCTAAGCTTTAGGGAAGTCCACTTACAGTATCTAATTCTTTGTTTTCATTTTTGGTTCTGATGCTATCAGCATTAGGAACCAATGCAGTGGTGTTGGTGTGTGTATGTGGGTATGGGTGTGTATGTGGGTATGGGTGTGTATGTGGGTATGGGTGTGTGTGTGTGTGTGCAGGTGTAACACTTTGCTTGTAAACACAATATCTCATTTATTCACTTTTAAATAATACTTACTAATAGGCACTGCAATTACTGTAGCAAAGTATGAAATATCAATAGTTTGATGAATTCTGCCCGAAAGTCATCTATCCCCCTCCAACGTCATCCATTCTTTCCTCCCTGATATCATCCTTCCCTCCCTCCCCGATGCCATCCATCCATCCCTCCCTGAATCCATCCATCCTTCCTAAAGCCTCCCATCCCTCCCTCCCCGATGCCATCCATCCTTTTCCAAAGCCATCCATCCCTCCCACCCTCCCCGATGCCATCATCCTCCCCTGTTGATGTCATCTATCGCCTCCTCCCTAATACCATCCATTCCTCTCTTCCCCGATGTCATTCATCCATTCCTTCCAAAAGCCATCCATCTCTCCCTTCCACAAAGCTCTCCATCCCTTCCTACCCAATGTCATTCATCCATCATCCTCCCCCTCTCTCTGATGCCATCTATCTCTCCCTCCCTAATGCCATTTATTCCTCCCTCCCTAATGCCATCCATCCCTCCCCAACGCCATCCCAATGTAATTACCATCTTACATGTCATTCTTTAAGATCGTTATATTCACGTTCTAAATTCCAAGTGCCAATTTTAATAGTGCAATGAATACCTCTGAAATTAGTCAAAGAAGCACATCTCATTGTTGAATGAATGCAAACAATTCCTGATTAAATAACTGGCCACCTGTAGTATATTGGTAGAAGTTATTTGTGTACTTGGAAGAATGTAAAGAGTAATTAATGGTCTATGTCCATTTTCAAATGTAAATTGCATACTATGCTTGTTTGTACTCATACATAAGTAAAAGTCAGTTTATATAACAACTCTATGCAAATTAGTCAAATTAAATAATTAAGGCGGAGTCTAATAATTTCCAATAAAAAATCTGTAAAACAATATTTCAGATATTTTTAAACTTTTCACTTCTTTTCAAGCCTAATCATTTCTTATTTTGGTTACCATCTATGACACTGCAAATTTCAATTCAGACATTATGCACATTCTATACATTTATTCCACTTTTAAATAATGTACATTTTCAAATGACAACAAGCTTTTTATAGACCGCGCTCCCCCAAAAACGTTAACCAACGCCGAGGCGGATGCGGACGCTGAGGCAGAGGAGGCCAACGTCAAGGTGAGTAGAATAGCTCCTGCTGTACTATTCTTCGAAAAGTCGAGCTAACAAAAATGCTTTTGATTGACTGTATAGAGGTTATAGGTCATCTGCTGATCAAACTAGAACAACAATGAGGAAAATTATTTGTGTTTTAGATACCAGATCTATTATTTCATGATGATGCTACAATATTACCAATCACCTCAACTGTATTTTAAAATTGAAGGGACTTTAAGGGAAAAAAGAACAACCACAATCTAATGGAGTACACAAGGGACAGGTACCAGCTCTACTATTATTAATAGAACTTTCTAACCTAAAACAGACAATCAATTCCACTTAATGAAAAAACACCATAAAATGATTTTAGTGTTATGACGAGTATGAAACAATTGTATGCCACCTCTACAACAACAACAAGTATTCAAACACATGATATGCAACTTATAGTTCCCATTGCACCATCCCTGTTTAACACATGCTTCACTAAGGCCCCACAAGAACAGCTTATCACCTTTATTAAACCCAGTTGGAAAAGTACAAAAAATTGTGTGTTTTTTTGTGTTTTTTTATTTCATTTGTATAAACTGTTAAGAGTAGGGCTGTAAACCCAGGTAATCAGCTTCTGGCTTATATCACCCAAGCTGCACAAGTTAAAGGATTAGCTCAGTGGTCAAGCAAGTTTCATCTTAGTCTTGAAAAGAAACCAAATGGTGAAGAAAGCATTCCTTACTCTGCTAAGGAGATATTTAAGTTCAAAGTTCTGTATCATTTGTGTAGAAATGCTGAAATCAGACTAGTTGTGACATCACATCCTTAGATGTCCTTTTGTACTCAACCATATGTTTGTATGTGATTTTGTGGGTCAAACACCATAGGATACGTCAGCAAAGTAATAAACAGTATATAATACCTGGAGAAAGTTTCGATTATATTTTTTTTTTATAAAAATAATTATAAAGTTGTACAAAAAAATCAATCCAATTTGTTTCAAATGCATTAACAATTGTTAAGAAAATGAAGATAACAGCACCAACTGTCCATAGTAAACTTATTACACCAGTCATTTCTACATAGATAAGACAGGACTAAGCTTCAATATCTCCTTAATATTAAAGTCCTCTTTCATTTGAGACCAACTTGCTTGACCACTGAACTAATCTTCTAACCCTTAAATGCCCAGAGGATCCAAAACGTGACTGAAAACTTTTTTTTTTTTCAAAATTAATTTTAAAATTTTCCTTTCGCTTCGTATCACTACAAGTTTGGTTTATATGAATGCTAAGACAATACACTTTTCAATAAAAAAAGTGAAAATAAAGAAAATATTGACATAAATATGCAAATTTGCAAATATTATGCAAAATTAAGCCAATTTTTTTGAGCTGCTATTTTTTCTTGTGAATAATAAAAATGGAGGATTTTTTTTACATATTTAGATTTGTGAAATTTTCTTTGCAATGATACCAGTCTTAATTTTTTTTCTTTCTCAAAGCAAAACCAGCAAAAACAATGAAAATAAACATGAAAATAATCAACACTGTAATTACTCGTGAAAAACAAAGTCGTGCATACAATATGGTTCGACACGTTGTAATCCCACACGTTACTGCTAGACAACATTGCATTGTTCTAGTATGCATGAATAAAGAGGGGGTAGTTGCTCTTCTTTATTTTAATCAAAAGTATGTGAATTGGCCTTTTTGACGGTATATTTTGCATAGGGAAGTTGTATCGCAATCAGAAGCTTTAAGTTTGCCAAATTTTGGTCTCAAACAGGCTAAAATCATGATATTTTTCGCAAATTTTGCCAAAAAAAAATATTAATATTAGGGGCAGTCAAAATTCGACTGGAATTGGATGCATTGATGTCTCTTAAGTTCCTCACAGGTTTTCAGGCAAAAGCAAGGTCTAGAAGTATGACTAGTAAGTCTTTAAAGAAAAAAGAAAACAAATTGCTTAATTTTGTGCATTTTTTTTTTCTCCCTTATTTCAACCCATCTTTTTTCAAACATCTTCAAAAAGTTACATTTCTGAAAGAACTATTCGAGCTCTTTCAAATGATACCAGATTCACTGCTTTGGCCTATTTGACAAAGAAAATTAATTTTTGAAAAGTACATGTCCAATCGGTCGTATCACAACTGCATGGGTATTTAAGGGCTAAAATAGCATAAGCACAATGCACACTCACAGGCGTAGCAGCAGTGTGCAAGATATTTTAATTAAAATCCATTTTTGAATGCACTGCTAATGGAACATGACGTAATTCACCAATACTCTAAAAATCTGGCTTAGCTATATCAAAAATACTACGTTTTTTTGCAAAATAGCATTCAAGGACGGTCCCTAACAGACGCAATCAATGCCAGATTTAACGTAACACTAAAACGATAAATAGACCACATACCATCATCAGTAAACCCAATATTTCACAACCAATTTTCCTAAGGCTTTTATATCTGGATTCGCTCAAGTAATCCCACGGCTATGTTCCTTTATTTATAGCCTATTACAATCCTCAGGACTTGACATTAATTACTATTCAGGGAACCAATTAAAAGAGGTTTTCTGTTCATTAAATATAACACTCTCAGCTATTACACTGACAACATGAGTTTTTCATTTCAAGAAACTAGCACAAAATAACTAGAGCATCCCAAAAGTTAACAAAATAAGCACAAGGCAATGATTATTTGGGTTGTGTAGATTTGAATCCATCGATGGGCATTTTAATCTCTAAAATTAATCCCTTGTGAATCAAATTTGGAATGTTTTTCAGCTAAAATCTATCTTTGAATATCTTGAATGGTTATCCATAATTATTCTACCCAAGGTTTTATAAACGTCTACAGAGCATGTGCAAATACATCTTACAAATGGGTTTGGTTTGTTGATGTTCAACAGCACCGCGACAGTCAGAACGTTTCCTAAAATAGGAAGGCATATAATAATATCCAACCATGCAGCGAATATTAAGCATATGATGTGAAGCTATGATTAGTAAAGCACCGGTAAAAGGAGCACTCATACGAAAATGAGGGCGCAATATTCTGCCATCCCTAGAATAATCTCATTGGTCTACTCCCAATCAAAGTCTCTCACACAAGGATAGCCAGTATTAACTTTAACTAAATTACATTTTGTGCTGTTAGGATAGAAAAGTGATAGCTCAGTCGGTAAATGAAGCCAACATGTATTTCTGAAAGTAACCAAAATCATGATTTTCCACGTTTATTTATTATTTATATGGCTGTCAAAACTGTATTTGCGTGCCTGATGGCAGTTGAAAATCCGAATGTTCTCTTTCTGTGGACATGCCCAGATGCGATCAACTCAGTGGTGAAAAACAACACAAATTATTCAGAAAAAACAACAAGTTCACTAATCGCACAAGTACTCCTTTAAAAAAGATGGTAATACACAGAAAAAGTACAAACAATGAGGATGACATGAATGGGTTAGAGGTTGCATGCATAGCACAGTTTATCGCAACAGCAGGAGTTAGTTACTGAAAGCTTAAAACTAAACTTTAATTGAAGTGAGGTTATGCAATACTTAGAACAACAAGCTCATCCTCTTTATCATTTAATCATTAGCTATATTATTATAAAAAACATTTCAACATGGTCTTCATTGATGTAATATCTTTACAAAGTACTTATGTGCTTGTGCATCACAATATCCCTAGAACAACTGAAGTTGATATCAATTTTAACACAAGCGCCTTAAAATCTGAGGTAATGTTGAAGTGTAAGCAGCCCAACTAAGATTTCCAAAACAAGTTTGTGTGACGGAAAACCTTAAAGATTTTTCAAAGCAGTGTTAAAGGAAAGGATGATAATTTGCAGTCATTAAAGAATAAGTTATAAGGTCTCTGGGTATGGGGAAGCAACAAAAGCATCATTTAATTAAAACTATCAACAAAACAACATTAAAAAAAAAAAAAAGCAAACTATTTTATCACAACTGGTTAAAATGTATTTATAAATTTTCTATGGAGTTTTTGCATTGTTATGACCCGTGCAATAATTCCCGTTAATGCACAACCATGATTATTTGGTTTATTCCATTTTCAAAACAGGTAATCTTTTTAATAAAGTGATCAAATATATGTAAACTTTTCTCGTTTTCATTTTTTTAATGCATTTTAAACAATCTAACATGAAAATGTTATAAAAAGATGAATGTTTTGGCAACGTGTTTATATGCGTATTTAATGCACGGTTGAAAGGACTTTGCACTCGCGAATGACCCTCCTAAAGTCTGGCCATTCCACTCATGTCAAAGTCCTTTGCCCGGTGCATTAAATATGCATAAAAACACTCTGCCTCAACATTAATCTTGAAATATTCTACAGCTTTTTTGTTTTCGGGGACCAATATTCAAATTCTCATGCTGATTTGCAATGCATCATCACTATTGCTATTTTCTATAGCAAATTCTGTTGTTTTTCAATTGTACTTCTGTCTGAAAAAGATACAACTACTGAAAAGCTATTTCCATAATTTGAAGACTGTTCTTAGCAAAATTTAGAGAACCTTCCAAAATTCTTTCTCGACATAAATTGATATTTTAAGATGTAAGTATTGAAAACTAAAAGCCACATTTGTCAAGATGGAAGTAATAAGAAATCAACTTTTAAATTCAAATGAATTTTCTTTGTTCACTGAAATTTTAGAATTTTCTTAAACTAAAGTTTTATAAAAAATATTCTTTATTCACATAAGTTTTAGGGAATTGTTCTTTATTCACATAATTTTTAGAAGAATTGTCTATGTTTAATATATTTTTTTAAAAATTTCTTTATTAACTGAATTTCTATAATTTTCTTTGTTAACTGAATTTTTAGAACAATTTTCTTTCTTAACTAAATTTTTAGACAAATTTCTTTCCTTTACTAAAAACTTTAAGACAAATTTGTTTATTCACAGAATTTGTATCCTTTAGAAGCAACATTAAGGTGCATGATTGTTTGCTACATGGCTGCTTGAGATCATCAGAATCAGCGGGACAGGGAAAAAGCTGCTACAATATTATTTACGCAAAAATGTTTTTGTATTATCTTCTCCACGAATCCAAATCTCAAAAGTTACACCAAAGCATTTCTCCTTCAAATCTAACCAGAGTATATATTGGATTCACATATGTTTTGCTCATTCACAACATTGACAATTTTTTGCACACAAATTTTGTTTTGCCGCTTACAAGATTATATAAATATTTTTATTTGCATTGCTAGATTTTGCTACAAGCTCAAGTTTCGTTTTATCGTTGATACTCACCCATTGTTTAATGGCTTTATGAGGTCATCGTTATCGACGGGAGGAGGCAACGGGGTAGACTTCGTGGCCATGTTGATATCCCCAATGATCTTGAGGGCCTCCTTGACGGCCTTGTACATCTTAAGCATCTCGTCCCGCCTCTGAGCTTCCTCTGCTGACTCTTCCATCATCTCACTCTGGCAGGTGAGAACAAAAAAGGAATCATCTTGATGTGATTAACCCTTGTCAGACAGGGAAGGCAAAGGAGACCTGCCATCTTGATGTGATTAACCCTTGTCAGACAGGGAAGGCAAAGGAGACCTGCCATCTTGATGCGGTTAACCCTTGTCAGACAGGGAAGGCAAAGGAGACCTGCCGTCTTGATATGATTAACCCTTGTCAGACAGGGAAGGCAAAGGAGACCTGCCATCTTGATGCACGGTTAACCTTGTCAGTTAACCCTTGTCAGACAGGGAAGGCAAAGGAGACCTGCCGTCTTGATATGATTAACCCTTGTCAGACAGGGAAGGCAAAGGAGACCTGCCATCTTGATGCGGTTAACCCTTGTCAGACAGGGAAGGCAAAGGAGACCTGCCGTCTTGATATGATTAACCCTTGTCAGACAGGGAAGGCAAAGGAGACCTGCCATCTTGATGCGGTTAACCCTTGTCAGACAGGGAAGGCAAAGGAGACCTGCCATCTTGATGTGATTAACCCTAGTCAGACAGGGAAAGCAAAGGAGACCTGCCTTTCACTCAATATCAGTCCAATGAGGTTGAAGGTTGATTGTTTGGGTTCCGCTGACACCGTAACCAGGATAGTTATTTAAGCCAGGAATAGGTAAAGCGCAAGACAAAACACTTTTAGAAAAGTTTGATAATTATAACAATAATTTTTATAACGCAAAATCCTGCACTTCGCAAGAACAAACGGCTTTAACGTTCAAAATAAAACAGTAAACCGTGAGTCAATTAAAGAAGATCTTCTGGAAGAGAAAATTCTTTTTAGTCTTTACAAGTTGTTGACATCTAGCTTGATGTGGCAAATTAATCCCTAAGCAACTGCATAACTAACGCTGTAATACTAACACTTTACAGTTTTAATACTAAGATTAATAGTAACACTATGGGCACCAAAAAGGAACCTGCGCATTAATGATTTTTAGTGTGTTAAGTATTAACAGGTCCTGTAACCTTAACCTTTGTAAATACTTAATAGTCCATGGAATAACCTAGTAAAATAAGTATTACATTTTTGGTAAACCAGCATGACAATTTTGGTAACAGCATATTTAGTTTTCAAGAATTTGCTATTGAAAATCTGAGTAATCCTCAAAATGTGCAACATTTGTGGTGAAGGAATAAGAAGGCAGCTGATAATAGTGATGTGGATATTAACCTTTCCTTCCTAAATTTTAGTCAATGAAAATAATGAAAATGCCCTTAATGATGACATGGGTTATGTCAAAATAAACAAGAGCTGACGGAAGGACAGGGTGCTTGACTATTCAAAGCTTGCATAGAGAATAAGCTTAATGTTCAAGGAGGGACGTAGGCAGTAATGTGACTAGCACGGGAGGTCCAGCTAAAAATGTTAAAGGAATATTCCCATGGTTTTTTGTAAAATTTTATTTGAAAGAGCATACTTTTAGAGCTAATTTGGTACAAAAAACAAGTTCATATTCCATTTAGGAAATATGGATTTTTAAATTTTTCCCAATTGCATTTTAAAGTTTTTGTACAGTATGATGAATTTGTGTTGGATGATGTCATAGAGGCAATTCCATTGCAAATATTTATATATTTCTTTGAATGTTAATTGGTTGTTTCTGTATAATTAAAAACAATTTTCCAAAAGTTATTGAAGTAGGGTATATTTAATAATGTATATAAATACATAACTTTCATCAACATATTTTTCTAGCAGGTTTTACTAATAAAAAGGATGATAGATTTCAATGAAATACATTCATTTTGTGAGAGAATGTGTTGCTGTGATGTCATACTGAGCCTTTTCCTATTTGTTTATTCGCATTTTTTTGTGAACCTTAAAATTTGAATATCTCCCGGTAGGAATAACATATCAACATTATTTTTGTACTAAAGTGTTTCTATAATTTGTCTCTTTTTTATGAAAGGTTACAAAAAACCATGGGAATATTCCTTTACGATCTGTTGCTCTCCTCAATAAATTTACAAAGAAGGTGAACAGATTCTAAGGAGCGAAAGTTATGATTCCAACCTTGGCTTCTTCATCTTACCTGGTCACCACTGGAATACAGGTGGGCCAGCATCTCTGATAAGATGAAATCACGAGTCTGCAAAATAAAAATGAAGTGTTTTGACTGTGGATAACATGTATTTGTAATTTTAAAATAAATATGCACATTGAAAGAACTCACAGGGTGTCAGAAAGCTCATTCATTTACCAAACACTATCCAAAGCAGATGTTTAATGATCAAGCTTGTTTTTTTATTATGATCAACAACATATGAAGAACCCACAATATAAAGTATTAATAACTCATGTTTTCCTATTCACATCTTGAGCATGACACTCTACTCTACTTGCTCCAGTCCACTCAGCTGTAAGATGAGAAGCAGCCTGTGATGGACTGGTGTCCTGTCCAGAGGGAGTCATATGCTCTCATCTCATCCGGAAACTGGCAATAAGCACCGGCCTCATGGGCCATTATGGTTCGCGAATGGATTCAACTATTTTCTTTTTCACTCACTTTTATAACCAGTGAATTTCATAAAAACTTGTAACATCTTTCTAAACTCGCCACCTTCTAATGAAACAAGATACTCAAGTACTTTTTTTATTCTGTTTAATTACTTTTATCTTATGGCCAAAATATACACACTTGACCAGGGGACTAATCCCTTAATTTTTGCCTGACCGATTTCATCACTCAACGTTTGTCCACGCATGCTTGTTTTACCACGCTTAAACAAAAACAATATCAAATTCCTAGACAGGTTTTTATTAGAAATTAAAATGATTTAAGACATTATCTCAGATATTACAAACAATATGGTTTCCACCATTATATAACATAAACAATTCATATGAAATAGAGTCTGTTAGTTTATTGAGGATATACGGCACAGTGACAGTCTGAATCAATGTCAAATTCTGAGAGAAAAAAATTCTCAAAGAAATTTGATATGCCTCAAATCATTCATTCAAGCCTTATTTAATAATTATGCTAATACCCATCATCAAACTAGTTTCCACCAATAAGACACTATGTAGTATATAACTTCCTTTGCTCCTTCCTTCTCCCTCCTCACCCCCTTCCAATATCTTGCTAACCTCCATCCACCCTTTCTTTTCTTGAATCATTCCTTCAACCCTCATTTAATCCCTATGCTCAAGCCCACCATCAAACTCGTTTCCATCAATAAGACACTCCTTGATGATTGCCTTTGCTCCTTCTCCCTACCCCACCCCCATCCAATATCTTACTCACCTCCATCCACCCTTTCTCACCACCATCAAACTCGTTTCCATCAATAAGACACTCCTTGATAATTGCCTTTGCTCCTTCTCCCTACCCCACCCCCATCCAATATCTTACTCACCTCCATCCACCCTTTCTCACCACCATCAAACTCGTTTCCATCAATAAGACACTCCTTGATAATTGCCTTTGCTCCTTCTCCCTACCCCACCCCCATCCAATATCTTACTAACCTCCATCCACCCTTTCTCACCACCATCAAACTCGTTTCCATCAATAAGACACTCCTTGATAATTGCCTTTGCTCCTTCTCCCTACCCCACCCCTATCCAATATCTTACTAACCCCCATCCACCCTTTCTCACCACCATCAAACTCGTTTCCATCAATAAGACACTCCTTGATAAATGCCTTAGCTCCTTCTCCCTCCCCCCCATCCAATATCTTACTAACCTCCATCCACCCTTTCTCACCACCATCAAACTCGTTTCCATCAATAAGACACTCCTTGATAATTGCCTTTGCTCCTTCTCCCTACCCCACCCCCATCTTATATTTTACTAACCCCCATCCACCCTTTCTCACCACCAACAAACTCGTTTCCATCAATAAGACACTCCTTGATAATTGCCTTTGCTCCTTCTCCCTAACCCACCCCCATCTTATATTTTACTAACCCCCATCCACCCTTTCTCACCACCATCAAATCGTTTCTATCTATAAGACACTCCTTGATGTATAACTCCTTTGCTCCTTCTCCCTCCTCACCCCCTTCCAATCTTTTACTAACCTCCATCCACCCTTTCTCCCCAATATCAAACTAGTTTCCATCACAGGACAATCCTTAATATATTACAATCATTAATACATCTTGAAAGTCACATTGACAAGTTTATTTCATCTCAAAACGATAGTAATTACTGTGGTCTGCTCTCGCAATAAATAATATTAATGACCACTCAGTTTTGACAGAGTACAATTGATGACTACAAAAAGATTATTAAAAAAAACAAGTCCGTTACAGCTGATATAACCAGAGCAATCATGCAGATATGCTCGTAATTGCATTACTTTTGCATACAGCGTCTCTCAACCATAAATATAAAAGCACAATAAATATGAAATATATATGTCCAATACATTTTATATGTTAAGACTCAAGACCGGGCAGGCATGCAAGAAGAGAATTTGGTAAACTAATATGGCATCCATATGGTGATGTATCATAGCCATTGTACTTTTAGAAACTGAAGTGTTGATGGATAATGGGTAACAGACAAAAGATACAAATGCGGAAGGTAAGCGCATCATAGGTTTCTGGTGGAGAAGGGCACAGCCTTCAGTTGGAAGGGAGCATGGGGCTTAAAGGTTTCCTCACAAATTGGGGGAAAACATTTTTCAGAAACAATGTCTTTTTCTTTTAATCCTGCTTGAAAGTAGGGAACCATATCACAAACATAATACTTCAATGTCTATGGACGTTTAACCCTTACTCTACCACGCGGCGATATTATCGCCGTTTTGGGTGCCCCGTCTTTGGCCCCGCCTCCCGAGCGCATTTTCAAAACAGTGCTGGTAGAGTAAGGGTTAATCAACCCGCGACATATCGCCAACCGAAAATATAGGCAGCATGATCCCGGTGGGCGTTTAGCTGGTCCCGAGCGGAAGGGGCCCGACTTTTCTGCCTGGAAGACAGAGGACCCTTCAATAATCACGCCTTGATTAACCTTTACTCTACCACGCAGCGATATTATCGCCGTTTTGGGTGCCCGTCTTTGGCCCCCTCCCGGCGCATTTTCAAAACAGTGCTGGTAGAGTAAGGGTTAATCAACCCGCGACATATGCGCCAACCCGAAAATATAGGCAGCATGATCCCGGTGGGCGGCCCAGCGGGTCCCGAAAGCAGAAGGGGCCCGACTTTTCTGCCTGGAAGACAGAGGACCCTTCAATAATCACGCCTTGATTAACCCTTACTCTACCACGCGGCGATATTATCGCCGTTTTGGGTGCCCCGTCTTTGGCCCCGCCTCCCGAGCGCATTTTCAAAACAGTGCTGGTAGAGTAAGGGTTAATGGCACCATTAGCTAAATCTTTAATGTCTATGGACGTTTAATGGCACCATTAGCTAAATCTTTAATGTCTATGGACGTTTAATGGCACCATTAGCTAAATCTTTGATGTCTATGGACATTTAATGGCACCATTAGCTAAATCTTTAATGTCTATGGACGTTTAATGGCACCATTAGCTAAATCTTTGATGTCTATGGACGTTTAATGGCACCATTAGCTGAATCTTTAATGTCTATGGACGTTTAATGGCACCATTAGCTAAATCTTTAATGTCTATGGACGTTTAATGGCACCATTAGCTAAATCTACATGTCTATGGACGTTTGATGGCACCATTAGCTGAATCTTTAATGTCTATGGACGTTTAATGGCACCATTAGCTAAATCTTTAATGTCTATGGACGTTTCATGGCACCATTAGCTAAATCTTTAATGTCTATGGACGTTTAATGACACCATTAGCTGAATCTTTAATGTCTATGGACGTTTAATGGCACCATTAGCTAAATCTTTAATGTCTATGGACATTTAATGGCACCATTAGCTAAATCTACATGTCTATGGACGTTTAATGGCACCATTAGCTAAATCTATTATGTCTATGGACATTTAATGGCACCATTAGCTAAATCTTTGATGTCTATGGACGTTTAATGGCACCATTAGCTGAATCTTTAATGTCTATGGATGTTTAATGGCACCATTAGCTAAATCTATTATGTCTATGGACATTTAATGGCATCATTAGCTAAATCTTTATTTCCTATGGACGTTTAATGGCACCATTAGCTAAATCTTTAATGTCTATGGACGTTTAATGGCACCATTAGCTGAATCTTTAATGTCTATGGACGTTTAATGGCACCATTAGCTGAATCTTTAATGTCTATGGACGTTTTATGGCACCATTAGCTGAATCTTTAATGTCTATGGACATTTAATGGCACCATTAGCTGAATCTTTAATGTCTATGGATGTTTAATGGCACCATTAGCTAAATCTATTATGTCTATGGACTTTTAATGGCACCATTAGCTAAATCTTTAATGTCTATGGACGTTTAATGACACCATTAGCTAAATCTTTGATGTCTATGGACATTTAATGGCACCATTAGCTAAATCTTTAATGTCTATGGACGTTTAATGGCACCATTAGCTAAATCTTTAATGTCTATGAATGTTTGATGGCACCTTTAGCTAAATCTTTCATGTCTATGGATGTTTGATGGCACCTTTAGCTAAATCTTTAATGTCTATGGATGTTTGATGGCACCATTAGCTAAATCTTTAATGTCTATGGACGTTTGATGGCACCTTTAGCTAAATCTTTAATGTCTATGGATGTTTGATGGCACCATTAGCTAAATCTTTAATGTCTATGGACGTTTGATGGCACCTTTAGCTAAATCTTTAATGTCTATGGATGTTTGATGGCACCTTTAGCTAAATCTTTAATGTCTATGGATGTTTGATGGCACCATTAGCTAAATCTTTAATGTCTATGGATGTTTGATGGCACCTTTAGCTAAATCTTTAATGTCTATGGATGTTTGATGGCACCTTTAGCTAAATCTTTAATGTCTATGGATGTTTGATGGTACCATTAGCTAAATCTTTAATGTCTATGGACGTTTAATGGCACCATTAGCTAAATCTGTAATGTCTATGGATGTTTGATGGCACCTTTAGCTAAATCTTTAATGTCTATGGACGTTTAATGGCACCATTAGCTAAATCTTTAATGTCTATGGACGTTTAATGGCACCATTAGCTAAATCTTTAATGTCCATGGACATTTAATGGCACCATTAGCTAAATCTTTAATGTCTATGGACGTTTAATGGTACCATTAGCTAAATCTTTAATGTCCATGGACATTTAATGGCACCATTAGCTAAATCTTTAATGTCTATGGACGTTTAATGGTACCATTAGCTAAATCTTTAATGTCTATGGATGTTTGATGGTACCATTAGCTAAATATATAATGTCTATGGACATTTAATGGCACCATTAGCTAAATCTTTAATGTCTATGGACGTTTAATGGCACCATTAGCTAAATCTTTAATGTCTATGGACGTTTAATGGCACCATTAGCTAAATCTTTAATGTCTATGGACGTTTAATGGCACCATTAGCTAAATCTTTAATGTCTATGGACGTTTAATGGCACCATTAGCTGAATCTTTAATGTCTATGGACGTTTAATGGCACCATTAGCTAAATCTTTAATGTCTATGGACATTTAATGGCACCATTAGCTAAATCTTTAATGTCTATGGACGTTTAATGGCACCATTAGCTAAATCTTTAATGTCTATGGACATTTAATGGCACCATTAGCTAAATCTATTATGTCTATGGACGTTTAATGGCACCATTAGCTAAATCTTTAATGTCTATGGACGTTTAATGGCACCACTAGCTAAATTGCTTCAAAATCCATGAAAGCAGCGGCAAATTTCAATATATTTTGTTGCTTGTTTATTTTGTTGCTCGTTAAGGTTTTGCCTGAAGCTATAAGTCACAATCATAATAATCAAAGCAAAGTTGTATTTGGCTCCGCATGACATGAATAATCATGAAGTCAACAACTCAACATTTTATGGAATCCTGTATCATTCTTACTTTTATCAAACGATCTGCAAACAACAGCATATCCATATACCAAGTATGACATAAATCCACTTCACTGTTCTTGAGATATCACGTTTACAGGCTTGTTAACAGAATTTTACATTTAGCCACGCCTTCTAATCAATATTCATAACATCACCACTAAAATCAATAGGGCTCATCTGCAAACAACAGCACATCCATATACCACGTACGACATAAATTCACCTCACTGTCCTTGAGATATCAAGTTTAAAGGCTTGTTAATAGAATTTTACATTTAGCCCCGCCTTCTAATTATTATTCATGACATCAGCACCAAAATCAATAGGGCTCATCTACCTACTGTGGTGTAGTGGTTATCATACCTGTCTACAGACCACGAGGCCCCGGGTTCAATCCTGGGGTGGGTAGACACGCCAGTGCACCACAACTGGTTATCAAAGGCCGTGGACATTGACTTGGTTGTCGATGTTATGTCTGTCCGTACGTCGTACCTGTGTTCTCGTCCAGGTCGTATTAAGCGTTTCGTGATAGCATTTGTACTATCATAACCGAATACGCAGGCGACGACCCTGTCATTGTATTTGTGTGTTCAACTCTCTCTTTTTAATAGGGCTCATCTGCAAACAACAGCACATCCATATACCACATATGACAAATCCACTGCATGGATCTTGAAATATCGTGTTTACAAGCTTGTTAACAGAATTTTACATTTAGCCCTGCCTACTAATTAATATTCATGACATCAGCACCAAAACCAAAAGGCATCAATTGCAAACACAACACATCACATACCAAGTATGACAAAAATCCACTTAACTGTTCTGGAGATATCGTGTTTACAGGCTTGTTAACATAATTTTATATTTAGCCCCACCTACTGATTAATATTCATGACATCAGCACCAAAATCAATAGGGCTTATCTGCAAACAACAGAACATCCATATGCCACATATGATAAATCCACTGCATGGATCTTGAAATATCGTGTTTACAAGCTTGTTAACAGAATTTTACATTCAGCCCTGCCTATATACTAATTATATATTCATGACATCATGCACCAAAACCAATAGCGATCATTTGCAGAACACAACACATTCATATACCAAGTATGACATAAATCCACCACAGGGTTCTTGATATATCGTGTTTACAAGCCTGTGTCACAGACACACACGCATACACACATACATACATATATACATACATACATACATACATACATGCATGCATGCATACATACATACATACATACATACATACATACATACATACATACATACATACATACATACATACATACATACATACATACATACACCCATACATACATACATCCATACACATGCCAGCATGACTACATAGGTTCCTTATGCTATCACATCGAAACCAAAAATTGACTGAATATGCATGATATGCAAATGTAAATAATTTGTAAAAATTACAAATGCCTTTTTTTTTAAATGTCTATCAAACTTCTAAGAATGGGTGGAAGGTCACAAATTAAGAATGGATCAAACTTTTACCAGCCATAACTTAAAAACTGAAAGTGCTGTTTTCAAAATTCAAAATCTGACCTGCACAGATTTTAGAACTTTTCCATATGACCAATAAGATCATTCAGAACGATCTCCACATCAAACCTTTACATTCTCAAGAAAAACCCAAGACGATTTCAACATGCTGTAAAATGATCAATTACTAATTGTTTTTTTGCTATTTATGGTTTATAGCATATTGCCTTCCAAATAAGCTCAAGCTGTTGCTACCTCTTAATATAATTCTAAGAAAAGCACCCTCATATTTTATCACGCCATGCCAGCAAAACCTAGAACAATACAAGCACCACTTTATATAAAGTTAATTAAAATCTTTCATGTTCAAGTGCCCACTATTATCATACCCAACTTGGATGATCACACAATGTACCCGCATGTTTAATTATTCTGCTGTCTTTGACTCTGCAAAGAATAACCCACACATAAAGTAGGCTTTGTCAATACCTCACAAGTGGGGGAGGCACACAAGTTTTACATACAGTATAACTTGAACTGTCTGAAGGTCAGTATGCTGTACTATTTAAAGTTAGAGTTAAAGGACGCATATGCTGGTTCTCAAAAAATCTTTGGGTTGTATCAGACAAAAAATATGACAAAATTGCTGAAGGTTACAACTCCACCCACTAACTAACATTATATCCATTGAGTCACAAAGAAAGGAACGACCCATGACTAACCTATGTCAATAAAGATTTAAATACTACAAAGCATCCTGGTGGCATGATACAATTATTTGTTCAGTCACTTATTAACCAAATAACCAACCTGTCCCACATGCCAACCCACCCTCATCTTAATTCCTACATCTACTTATCATCATGTCATCTTCTACCCAACATTCCACTTATTGTTTAATTTCTTTTCATACCCTAGACACATAATTTTAT
Source organism: Chiridota heheva (assembly GCA_020152595.1). Taxonomy (NCBI): domain Eukaryota; kingdom Metazoa; phylum Echinodermata; class Holothuroidea; order Apodida; family Chiridotidae; genus Chiridota; species Chiridota heheva. The sequence goes on along the minus strand of JAIGNY010001168.1, from coordinate 780,731 downwards.
ATCTTTTTAGGCAAGAAATATTTTATTTACTTTTTTATTCATCCCAAGACTAATGTTTAAATTGATATTCATGTCATTATCATAACAAAGTACATGCATGCATACATACATACATACATACATACATACATACATCCATCCATCCATCCATCCATCCATCCATCCATCCATCCATCTATCCATCCATCCACCCATCCATCAATCATCATTCATTCATCCCAATACTTATTTATGTCATGAAAAAGACTTATTCATGATATTCAAGTCAGGATTTCATTACCATGACAAACTCATTCAAAAACATTTAACCAACAAGCAAACAAACTGGCAAGGGGTGGTAGAACAGCTCTACTATTCTTCAAATAGTCGAATTAAGAATATTTTTAAAATCAATTTTTGTCATGTGTATATTAATTATTCCTTCTCTGTTTTATATATCATCATTTTTCTAATTAATGTCAGTTTTAAAGGTTAATGTATTAACTGGTGTTATAATACAAGGTGTGTTATAAATGTCTCTACCCACGCCATCCTATGATTATGTTGTTGTTCTTACAATCCACAATATAGATAAACACAAGAGTTAGTTTGCAACTCAACTTAAAAGTCTGTATTTTGACTGAAATAATTGTTTATGATTGAACAACTCTGTATACAATTCTTCAAATAACAATGTTTAAATTTGAAGAAAAAAAAACAAATAGGAACAAAAAGAATACAATAATGAAACCAATAAAAATACTTTCCATCTATAATATTCTTCTTCTAACATGTTCATGTTACTCCAAACATATTTTTCTGATAATAAACTCAAAAGATTAGTGTATGTTGGGTGTTTTGTGGAAGAGAGAGAGAATTGAATTGATGGTACAGAAGTAACATGATGCAGATATAACTAATTCATGCACTTGAACCAAAGACAAACAAATTATTCTAAGATGCTGAATGGCATATTATTTCTCATAATATGCCAGCTGGAATAGGTGAGTTTCCCTCATGCCAGGTATAAGCTTCTAGCCCTAATACAGCGGATTCGTTTCCAGCCCTGATACAGCAGATAAGCTTTCAGCCCTGATACAGCAGATAAGATTCCAGCCCTGATACAGCAGATAAGCTTTCAGCCCTGATACAGCAAATAAGCTTCCAGCCCTGATACAGCAGATAAGCTTCCAGCCCTGATACAGCGGATAAGCTTCCAGCCCTGATACAGCAGATAAGCTTTCAGCCCTGATACAGCAGATAAGCTTTCAGCCCTGATACAGCAGATAAGCTTTCAGCCCAAATACAGCAAATAAGCTTCCAGCCCTTATACAGCAGATAAGATTCCAGCCCTGATACAGCAGATAAGCTTCCAGCCCAAATACAGCAGATAAGCTTCCAGCCCTGATACAGCAGATTCGTTTCCAGCCCTGATACAGCAGATAAGCTTCCAGCCCTGATACAGCAGATAAGCTTCCAGCCCAAATACAGCAAATAAGCTTCCAGCCCTGATACAGCAGATAAGCTTTCAGCCCTGATACAGCAGATAAGATTCCAGCCCTGATACAGCAGATAAGCTTCCAGCCCAAATACAGCAGATAAGCTTTCAGCCCTGATACAGCAGATAAGATTCCAGCCCTGATACAGCGATTAATCTTCTAGCCCTAAACAGCAGATAAGCTTTCAGCCCTAAGACAGCAAATAAGCTTCTAGCCCTGATACAGCAGATAAGCTTCCAGCCCTGATACAGCAGATAAGCTTCTAGCCATGATACAGCAGATAAGATTCCAGCCCTGATACAGCAGATAAGATTCCAGCCCTGATACAGCAGATAAGCTTCCAGCCTAAATACAGTGGATAAGCTTCTAGCCTAGATACAGCAGTTAAACCTCTAGCCCTTATACATTGGATATGCTTTCAGTCCTGATACAGCAAAAAAGCTTCCAGCCCTGATACAGTGGATAAGCTTCTAGCCCTGATACAGCAGATAAGCTTCTAGCCTAGATACAGCAGATGAAGCTCTAGCCCTTATACATTGGATATGCTTCCAGCCCTAATACAGCAGATAAGCTTCCACCCTAATATAGCAGATAAGATTCCAGCCCTAATACAGCAGATAAGCTTTCAGCCCTGATACAGCAAATAAGCTTCCAGCCCTGATACAGCAGATAAGCTTCCAGCCCTGATACAGCAGATAAGCTTCTAGCCCTGATACAGCGATTAATCTTCTAGCCCTGATACAGTGAATAGGCTTCTAGCCCTGATACAGCAGATAAGATTCCAGCCCTGATACAGCAGATAAGATTCCAGCCCTGATACAGCAGATAAGCTTCCAGCCCTGATACAGCAGATAAGCTTCTAGCCATGATACAGCAGATAAGATTCCAGCCCTGATACAGCAGATAAGATTCCAGCCCTGATACAGCAGATAAGCTTCCAGCCTAAATACAGTGGATAAGCTTCTAGCCTAGATACAGCAGTTAAACCTCTAGCCCTTATACATGGGATATGCTTCCAGTCCTGATACAGCAAAAAAGCTTCCAGCCCTGATACAGTGGATAAGCTTCTAGCCCTGATACAGCAGATAAGCTTCCAGCCCAAATACAGTGGATAAGCTTCTAGCCTAGATACAGCAGATGAAGCTCTAGCCCTTATACATTGGATATGCTTCCAGCCCTAATACAGCAGATAAGCTTCCACCCTAATATAGCAGATAAGATTCCAGCCCTGATACAGCAGATAAGCTTTCAGCCCTGATACAGCAAATAAGCTTCCAGCCCTGATACAGCAGATAAGCTTCCAGCCCTGATACAGCAGATAAGCTTCTAGCCCTGATACAGCGATTAATCTTCTAGCCCTGATACAGTGAATAGGCTTCTAGCCCTGATACAGCAGATAAGATTCCAGCCCTGATACAGCAGATAAGATTCCAGCCCTGATACAGCAGATAAGCTTCCAGCCCAAATACAGCGATTAATCTTCTAGCCCTGATACAGTGGATAGGCTTCTAGCCCTGATACAGCAGTTAAGATTACAGCCCTGATACAGCAGATAAGCTTCTAGCCCTGGTACAGCAGATAAGCTTCCAGACCTGATACAGCAGATCTGCTTCTAGCCCTAAAACAGCAGATAAGCTTCTAGCCCTGATACAGCAGATCTGCTTCTAGCCCTAATACAGCAGATAAGCTTCTAGCCCTAATACAGCGGATCTGCTTCTAGCCCTGGTACAGAAGATCTGCTTCTAGCCCTAATACAGTGGATAAGTGGATAAGCTTGTGGCAAGTTACTCACATTGTTAATCATGAGATGCATGAGGGTCTTGGGGATTAAATCCCTGATCTGCTTGCTGATGATGCGGATGTACGAGTCCACCAGATTACGAATGGTCTCCACTTGCCGCTCTAGCTGAGGATCCATCGATCCCATCTCCTGAGTTTCCTGAATATGTGAAAAGACACAAAAGTAATCTTTTTTACCAAACAAATTGACACTTACAAAATGTTTTTTCCCAACAAGCAACAAAGTTGACTATATATACAACACCAGGAACAAACTTTGAATTTTGCATTGACCGCCAATCAAAAAACTAGTTGCTGCTGCAATTATCACAAATTACTTTTCAAGTTTCAAATAAGCAAGTCATGGAAAGGGGTAATTCGATTGAAATATTTTGAATAAATGTTTAATCATTTTTTTTTTTTTTGTCATTAGGACCCCTAAAGTGGGAATTTGGATGTGTGCATGGCGACACAGACAACATATTACACTGAGACAATTTAAAAGAAAAGTCAAATAGGGATTAGTTACAAAGCTGAACTATAAAAGCTGGAACATGCATGATGAATTGAAAGGAGAAAGAAAACTTGGAAGTAAATTACACCTCTTCATTATTATGTATCAGTAACTATACAAGGCCACAGGTTATCTTATGTAATTCATAGAATAAACTTTTTGATCCTTTTCATAATTATAATTTCTTTCAGATATTCTTTGTATAGACCATGCACACATGCAAAAGCCTTGCATTGGGGAACCTTGTAACAAGTTTGGTGCTTCTTTAATATATAATGGGACAGGCTTGAACATTAGGTGGAGGTTGTTTTCATTAAATGTTTTTAACATTCACTAAAAAATGCAGAATAAAACAGGTGTAAATAAAAAATAGTATGTGCAAACATAGAAAATAATGCTTTTAACTTCAGTGTTTCAGTTAAATAAAATGCATGGATAATCAATCTAATGAACAAATAAATACCCACAGTTGGAGATGGGAATTTATGACCTAAATAAAGGTAAAATAAGTGATCATGAACTTTTTTTTTTTTTTTTCATGATTAATTTGCTTTATACAAAAAGGTTACATCATTTGAAATGGCATGTTTGTCGTAAAAAGTGATCCCCAAAATGTTCTGTAGCCATCAACTGTTTAAACATTAACCTGAACAGAAAAACAGCCATTTAGCCTGTAAGAACAAATTACTCACATTTGGAGTTGGGATATCATGACTTAAAACATATTAAGCTATTTGATCATGCACTCTACATTTAAGGTTACATCTGTTCAAGTGATATTTTGCTATATGGCGATCCCAAAAATGTTCTGTTGCCATCAACCGATTAGAAGGTAAATGGAACAGAAAAACAGTTGTTTAGCCTGTAAGAGGGGATATATACAAAAGGTCGACTTTGTACATGACCGCTACATGTCCTTTTGGACATTTTTTCATCGATTATAATTTATCTTTGCTTTTTGACTGAAATTTGAGGCTAAATATTATATATAATAAAAAATAGTATTTTTCACAAAAGTGATTCCCCAAATTTGTCTGTCTGTTGAACAGGTTAAATATTAATCAAGCTCTAAATCAAAAAGTGAGGGCGCTCTTAGGAAATTTTGAAATAACGCAGGTCTCATTTTTATTATGATTAATTTGAAGATTCGTATCAAAGGTTTTCAGCAATATCACGTGCACGAAAAGTGTGTTGGAATATTCTTGAGACTCAAGATAAATGTCCACCAGCTTCTTTTAAGCTGCATAGAAGAACCAGTTTAACGGTCATTTAGCATAAATGAGGATAAACAAAAGGTGTCCTGCATACATACACAAGTGCTGTAGATTTGCAATAATTCACTAATTGTTTAAGCTTTAATATTTCCAAGCATTTAAGTGATTACTTGCAATCAAACTTCACCCCAAAAAAGAACAAACTTCCAGGTGTTTAATAAAAATTAATGAGATTTTCGTGGAACTGGTACAGTTCCCACACAAATAGACCATGCATTTTCGGAAATCAAATCGGTAAGGAATCACACAAAATCATGTCTTAAAATTACCCGTTAGGCTGATAAAACTACCTGAAAATAAAGATCCTTGGTTTAGATGACATTCAGAAAGGTGTAGAAATAAAATATCAGCAAGAAATGTTGCTGAATTCGGCACCTTTCTTGCGCTGCTAAAGTGTCACTTCCCTGGTACATGACAACAGCTGTTACAAAATAATTTATGCACAGACCAGTAAGCCCAGTTTAGTTTTTGAAGTGCACAAACAAGTACTTAAATTCATAGCTCTAGCCATGGTACTAGCTCTTACACTAGGCCACCCACATAGCAAGTTCGCTATTAATCATTTGAAAGTTTTACTAAAGGTTTTTTATCATTAACAGCACTAACTTGACCACTTGGACCTACCTCTCCACTGGCATTTTCATCCTTTGTCCTCTCAGGGTATACACCCGCCCTCAGGAATGACGCTTTCCAACTGTCCATCTCCTCCGAAGTCTCACATGACAGTTCCAGCTGTTTGTGGTCTTTATACACGTTCCTATTGGATGAAATTCAAAAACAGTTATCGTCGGTCTGCTCTATAGTTACATAAATTGTTGCAAAGAATACCAACACTTAATCCAAATGCAATGATGATTTCAAATGATGTTTTCAAGCTCTTTAGCCATGTACTAGAGAAACAGTAACATTTACTCCTGATAAGTGTACGAAAAAAATATTGTCCAAACGTATGTTTCTGCTTACAAAGTAATTCCATCACAATTCATGGCCATCGTAAATTACTTACTGTATATACTGTACATAATCTGAACTAAAGGGTAAATACCGTCATGGTTCGCATGCCCATGCAAATTGAAACCCATATTATGTGACCTAGTCAATTAAAAAAATGGCATCTCACACTAAATCCCACATGGCATCCCATGTATGTACAACATGGTATCTCACCCATGTCCCACATGGCATCTCACCCCATGTCCCACATGGCATCCCACCCCATGTCCCACATGGCATCCCACCCCATGTCCCACATGGCATTCCACCATATATTCCACATGGCATCCCACCCATGTCCCACATGACATCCCATGTCCCCAGGGTATTCCATCATATGTCCCACAGGGCATCCCATCCTATGACCCACATGGCATTCCACCCTATGTCCCACATCCCATGTCCCAAATGACATCCCACCTCATGTCCCACATGACATCCCATGCCATGTCCCACATGGCATTCCACCATATCTCCCACATGGCATTCCACCATACAGTGTCTCACATGGTATTCCACCATGTCCCATATGACCCACATGGATCCCATCGTACATGTATGTCCCACATTAATCCAACCATATGTACCACATGACATTCCTCCCTATGTCCCACATGGCATCCCTCCCTGTGTCCCGCATCAGTGGCTTCCCACCTGATGTTCCACATAACATCCCACCATATGTTCCACATGGAATCCCTCCCAATGTCCCAATGACATCCTACTTTGTCCCCCATGGCATCACATCCCATGTCCCACATGGCATCACATCCCATGTCCTCCTACCCTATGTCCCAAATAGCCTTTTACCCTATGTCACACATGGCACCCTACCTTATGTCCACATGGGATCCTACCTCATGTCACACATGGCATCCCAACCTATGTCCCACATGGCATCCCAACCTATGTAACACTCTGTGTTACTCGTGGCATCCCACCATGTCCCACATGGCATTCTACCCTGTTCCACATGGCATCCCACCCCATGTCCCACATGGCATCCCATTCCATGTCCCACATGGCATCCCACCCCATGTCCCACATGACATCCCATAGGCTCCATAAGAAGTCTCATCCTAGCTATCAGTCTTTAATTGAGCATACTATGTATGAAAGTGTCAGTTCATATAATAACTTATATGCAAATAAGTTGTATAATAAAAAACAAAAGGTGGAGTCAAATAATTATGCCTGATATAGCCCTTGGTGTATACAACATGGTAGATATCAAATCATATGGCCCCCATCCATGACCCACATGGCATCCCTCCTTATGTCCATATGCAATCACATCCTGTCACACTCCCTGACCAAGCATACCAAATAAAAAAAAGTCTGGTCAGGTCATGTACTGTAGCAACTTTATGCAAATGAGCACAATAATAAAGGTGGAGTTTAATAATTGTGCCTGATACAACTGTTGGTGCCCAAATATTTTGAAGAATCTTAAGGATTTAAAATTTCAAGTGCTACAAGAGAGACTTGAGGTTTTCTGAAAAATATTGGAAAATTATATCATTTTACAGTTATCTTCTAAGAAGATATCAAATATTTTGTAAACTTTTTAAGGAAACTAGTCTTCAATCCTGTCTTAAATATCAATGAAAAAGTTTAATATTTTATAAGGAAATTCTAACCTTCCATAAGAATATCTGAAGAAACTTTAACTTTTTCTGAGGAATTCTCAAAAAACTAATATTTCTGAGGAAATTTCAGGACATATTTGTGGACGGCCGAACGGCCGGACGGCCGGACAGACAGCCAGCCCGACAGACGTAATCGCCATTACATAGGTTCTCATAATGCTTCGCATGCGAACCAAAAATCAAATCATTCTAAATCTGAAATATCAGCTACACTCAATCCAACACTATTGACTTCATGCTCTAAGTATTAATGCAATTACAACCTTTACTCTTGAAAAGTGCAGGACAGAAACTTGAAATGTGCATAAATAATCGTTTATAAGTGATATCTTTGACAGTATTTGATTTGCATTAAACTTAAAAGAGCACTCGAGCAGAGTAACGGATAGTATTATACTGGGGTCCCTAGAAAAAGTGAACAATTCTCTTCAATGTGATTGCAATAAATGTGATCATCAACACTCATCAATACCAACCAAAAACTCTTATCCGCTATATAAATGGACAGGTCAGGTAGAGATGGACGGGTAGAGATGGACGGGTAGAGATGGACGGGTAGAGATGGACGGGTAGAGATGGACGGGTAGAGATGGACGGGTAGAGATGGACGGGTAGAGATGGACGGGTAGAGATGGACGGATAGAGATGGACGGGTACAGATGGACGGGTAGAGATGGACGGGTAGAGATGGACGGGTAGAGATGGACGGGTAGAGATGGACGGGTACAGATGGACGGGTACAGATGGACGGGTAGAGATGGACGGGTAGAGATGGACGGTAGAGATGGACGGGTAGAGATGGACGGGTAGAGATGGACGGGTAGAGATGGACGGGTAAAGATGGACGACAGGTAGAGATGGACGGGTAGAGATAAACGGGTATAGATGGACGACAGGTAGAGATGGACGACAGGTAGAGATAGACGACAGGTAGAGATGGACAACAGGTAGAGATGGACGACAGGTAGAGATGGATGACAGGTAGAGATGGACGGGTAGAGATGGACGACGGGTAGAGATGGACAGGTAGAGATGGACAGGTAGAGATGGACAGGTAGAGATGACTTTGATGGTCAAAATAGCACTAAATAGTTTGTAAACTATGACAAATGAAACTTTTTACAAAATGTTGGTATGTGCTAAGGAGATGTATTAACAGGAAAACAGCTAACAACTCTTTAATGTAATTATTTCTTTCCCAAATTTCAACAATCAAAGTTTCTCAAATTGCATTCTACTGTAAAATCTGGGTCAGGATTATAATGACATCCAATTCCTGTTCACTGCTCCCAACTTTTTCTTCCGACGGGAAGGACCGAAAAACAGTGCGTGAACAAACGCAATTTTCTAGTTGTTCCATTCTGAGGTCACAAAATATTGCACACTAATTATAGGTATCCAAGTTTTAAAATGATGTAAAATGGTCCATTTTCAACTAATTTTGCAGTTTGCTGATTTTTTGCTGTTTGCATGGTTTTGAGTATATTTGAAACCATTTAAGCTTTATGTTGCAGCTATGTAGCTTTAAGCTTGTCTGTGTTTGCCCATTGACCTGTACTGGTGTCTGAAAGTGCAATGGTTTAGCCTATACATTATTAACAACAGTGTCCAACGAAAGCATGGGATAGACAAGTTTGTTAAAATCCGCAAAAAAACACTTTTCAGTTGAATCGCAATCTATAGCAACAAAAATCATTGTACCAACGAAACCAGCCTACCGTTATCCCTCTAGCAACATAAACCGACCTTAATGCATTACAGCAGCAAATAACCCAACCTTGACTTTTTGTATTGAAAAATAGCATAAACTTTACCACATAAAGTAACAAAACATCATAATTCCTATACATCCTGTATCATTAAAATGGCTCAACCTTTACACAATGTAGCCTCAAACCTTTCATCACTGTATCATAAAAATAGCACCTTTTAATTTGTTTTATTGTAGTAGTAAAATAGCCAACATGTGCTCACTGCAGTCTTTATTATGCAATATTGGAAATAGTAACCATAGTAAACCATAATTCACAAGGCCCTACAGTATTATTATATTTAGCCACCCCTGCTCTAATAAGCGCCCCCTGCTCTAAAAGCACTCCCTGCTCTAATAAGTGCCCTGCTCTAATAAGCACCCCTGCTCTAATAAGCGCCCCCTGCTCTAATAAGCGCCCCCTGCTCTAATAAGCGCCCCTGCTCTAAGAAGCACCCCTGCTTTAATAAGCCCTCCCCCCCCCCCTCTAATAAGCGCCCCTGTTCTAATAAGCGCCCACCAGCATTGTTTGCCTGATAACATATTTCATTTGATTAATTTAAAGACTTAAAATAAAGTGTTGTTACATTCTTTGCTTATTTTGCATCTGACACTAAAAATGTTATTGTAGTGGTTATAGAACCAGTTCACACCATGTAGTTCAAATAGCACACTCTAAGCAGCATGAGCGCTTATAAGCAACTTCAGGCCTAAAAATTGGTGACATTCTATTTTCGTAAGGGCCCAGGCAAATATGGTATTTCATATTAGGGTGACAATAAAATCCAAAACGGTATTATTGAAGAAGATCAAAACCAATTTATAGCAATATGAACTACATCAGATTACAATTTTAAAGAAACCCCCATCGCCTCTACCCCACACCCCACCACATATAATGAGGAAAACTTAAACAATTACATCATACCAATAACATTCATCTTTACAACCTTTAAAGGATGAGTTGAGGGGTCATGCAACTTATCTTATATGAAAGAGCATTTCAAAAGAAACTAAATAGTGAAGAAAGCATTCAAAACTCTTATTCCATTACGGAGATGTTCAAGTTTAAAGCTCTGTCTTATCGATGTAGAAATGACTGGTGTAGTAAGTCTACTATGGAGGGTTGGTGCCCTCATCATCACATTCTTAACAATTGTTAATGCACTTTGAAGAAAATACATTTGAATCATTTTTCTTCAAACTTTCTTCAGGTGGTAAATTCTAATTACCCATACTAGATTCTGTACTTTTTCCTGACAAACCCAATGGTGTTTAAGCCACAACAAATTCATAGGAAAAATCTGAGAAATCTGAGGTTGTGACATTACAAATAGTCTGATTTCAGTCATTTCTACACTAATGATATCAAACTTAAAACTTACATATCATATCCTAAACAGAAGATTTTTAAATGATTTTTGACTTTATAGTTGACCCATGAACTAAACTTTAACAAACATTTGATGCACTTTGGGTAGCAATGTAACTAGTGCATTAAATATATATGAGTGAAGCATGGTAGCTCAGTTTTGGGGTGACTGGCGCTGGCTCAATTCTTCTCTGCATTGTGTTCTTGAGGTGGGTATGTGATTGCTGCAGTCATTTCAGCTGTGAAGAGCCTTCATGGGGAATTAACCTGTGGTGGACTGGTGGCATCCCAATCTGTGGTGGACTGGTGGTATCCCAACCTGTGGTGGACTGGTGGTATCCCAACCTGTGGTAGACTGGTGGTATCCCAACCTGTGGTGGACTGGTGGTATCCCAACCTGTGGTGGACTGGTGGTATCCCAACCTGTGGTGGCCTGGTGGTATCCCAATCTGTGGTGGCCTGGTGGTATCCCAACCTGTGGTGGCCTGGTGGTATCCCAACCTGTGGTGGCCTGGTGGTATCCCAATCTGTGGTGGCCTGGTGGTATCCCAACCTGTGGTGGCCTGGTGGTATCCCAACCTGTAGTGGACTGGTGGTACCCCAACCTGTGGGGGACTGGTGGTATCCCAACCTGTGGTGGACTGGTGATATCCCGACATGTGGTGGACTGGTGGTATCCCAACCTGTGGTGGACTGGAGGTATTCCAACCCGAGGTGGACTGGTGGTATCCCAACCTATGGTGGACTGGTCATATCCCATTCAAGTACTGTCATTCGCTTGCAGCAAGAAAATGAGGGATAAGCACCGACAGCTTTGAATAACATCCAAGTAAAGAGGCAACATTAACCAACTTGTTTCATAATCTATCAAAAATCATGAAAGCAACCAAAACAACCTTTTATCAAAATCAGTTAAAAAGTAACCAATTTACAGCACTTTTAGAAATTTCATGCATCAATATGCAAATTTGTGAGGTATTACAGGGTGACCATGGTATTCTTTTTTAAATCATTAGTTTTTAAAGACATAAAGTCTTAACATTTTCCTTCATTTAATATGATGCAAATAATAATTACAAGTTATCTGAAGAAATTTCACATAGTACAAACAATTAAGCATATTTTTTTTAATGTATTAAAACATTAATTCTGTCAATACAAACTTACTAAAATGGGAGTAGTGAGCAACCATGTCAATACAGCGCTGATGAGCCATTATTCAAAGGATATGTAACATCACCGAAACAACAAACTTTTACTTCCGATGGCTACCAACTTATTTCCTTACCTTGTAAACACGAAAAACTTAGTCCTTCGTATTAAGGAGACGATCTTGAATCAAATAAGTAAAACGCATTGCTAGAAATGAGCCAAAAACATTATTTTCTTGACGTTTTGGCTCCGTAGAATTTTACAGTGAAATTCCTGCATAGAATTGAATTTTCTACACTAAGCATTGTTACGCGTACTCGAGTTTACACAAGTTAGAGAAAGAGCAACACGGGCAAGGAAATTTCACAGGCTTTTTCACGGGCGTATTTAAAGCGCAGGAATTAGATTGTACTGTTTGAGTGTTGCCATTCCAATGCGTATAATGCCATATGCGCACTGTACGTATGCGTCATGAGGGTAAGATATTTAAAATAATCTGCCTGCTAATTTAGAGGCATAATACATTTTATTTGTGCATGCACATGTACCAGCATTACATGTATTGTTCAGAGCATTTCATAATTTTGAAAAAACAAATGAGAAAAAATTGTTTGTTTTTTTTCCCTTTCAAATTTTGATCATTTATCATTGTTATTTCTTTCCAGCTTTTACAACTGCAAGTGGAAACAAACTAAAGTAAGTGTGTTTCGTTTTTCAGTGAGAAGGGAGTTGATTTTATATCAAAAATAAAGGCTCCTAGAAAAATCTGGAAACTTTGTTTTAAGACGTGTTAAATCCCATTGACTTTTGTTTAGTGTGTGGCGCAATTTTTTCAATGAACATGGGCACATACCCAAGCCGGTAGATTAGGAGATCTGCTCTATTTGGGTATGTGGACGCGTACTAACATGGGAGTGACTATTTTGTTCATGAGCCCTCTCAAAAATAATGTCATACACCCAGTACAGATAAGAATATGAATATGAAACTTCTAAGAAATCATTTTTCCTTTGCATGGTTCTATGAATTTTAATTTGCATATGATATGAGCCCTTAGAACTTCATATCAAAGCATTTTGGAGAGAAAAAAAATTCAAAGAAAATTCTAAAGAAATAAAAAAAGGCTATTGTAATCATTGGCATAATTTAAACACAAAATTAGACAAAATGGCAGCGTCCATGTGTCAACTTCAAACATGTGAATAACTTGAGATAGGAATAAAATTCTGACTTGCTGATTTTGGTAGTTGGTTTAGATTTTATTCCTTAATCATATGAAATAAGGACTGTATCAGACTTGCTCCGTTGAATCTGTCACATAATTTTAATTCTAAAACAAAACAAAACTTAACAATGTAGGATTGTATTTATTACACAAAAGACAGGAAACAACACATTAAAAAGCAACTAAAAAAACATAAAAGACAGTAACAAAACACACAACTGGAAAAACACAACACAGAAAGGAAAAAAAAATCAAAACTCAACTGGAAAAACACAACACAGAAAACAAAAAATTCAAAACTCAACTGGAAAAACACAATACAGAAAACAACAAAAATTCAAAACTCAACTGGAAAAACAAAAAGGAAACAAAAAATATCAAAACTCAACTGAAAAAACACAACAAAGAAAACAAAACCAGAAATCCAAAATGTTTAGTGCTTCTGATCCATTCTTTCATTGTTGGTTGATTTTCAAGTATAAACTAACTGGCATTTCATACCATGAAATATGCTAAATAGCATATATTCATTTAAGCCATACCCGTCATGAACAATGATTAAAATAAAAAACCCGTTGACAACACTTGTATGATGCAAATCATGCATAGTCTAACATTTATCACTGTTTTCAGAATTTTACATAAAGCCCCACCTACATGACATCACTACCAAACCAATAGGTCACATATACAGACCATAACTCATCTGTGTACCACATACAACAATTTTGTGATGTGCTTACAAATTGATTGTAGCATTTTCACATTAAGGCGAACACATTAGTGATAGAACCTGTTGTTAACACAAGCAAGTACACAATAACTAACAAATAACATTCAAGTACAGTGTCTGATGCACACAGACATATGGTTGTTTTAAATGTATCACTTTTTCAAGATTTGTTTATTTTATATTACGCCCGCTACCCCCTTCCCCCACTTGCCAATATGCATGACATCACCAGCAAAAACAATGGGGCACACAAACAGACAATGACCAGCATCCAATTTATTGTCCTTGAGTTACTGTGTTTACAAGCTCTTTTCATTAAAACCATATTTAGCCCCACCCACTATGTTTATTAATGATATTCAACAATTTCATACCATGAACATTTATACACTAACAACATAATTATACCAAATATGAGTGAAAACAGACATGTAGTTGTTAAAATATAAGCATTTAAAAAAAAATTACATTAGGCCCCGCCTACTAATTGATATGCATGACATCACCATCAAAACCAATATGGCAAATCTACAGACCATAGACTATCCGTGTACCACATATGACGTGAATACAGTTTAATGTTCTTGAGATACTGTGTTTACTAGCTCTTTTCAGCATATTAAGCCCTGCCCACTATGCTACAGTAGTTAATGAAATTCAACGTTTTTATGCCAGGAGCACATACACACCAACTAACATTATAATGAAACTAAATACGAAACAAAACAGACATTGAGTTGTTTAAATCAGACATGTGAGTGATGATTTATGAAAATAGCTGTAATTGATCAATTTTCCCATCAACATAGCTACGTATTGTCAATTATGCAGAAAATAGGTGAAATTAGCTTCAAAAATAGCTGCAATCAGCTAAAAAGCTCAAGTCTCACATGCTGAAATTATCAATTTTCTCATCAAAATAGCTAAGTATTGTCAATTATGCAGAAAATAGGTGAAATTAGCTTCAAAAATAGCTGCAATCAGCTAAAAAGCTCAAGTCTCACATGCTGAAATTAACAATTTTCTCATCAAAATAGCTAAGTATTGTCAATTATGCAGAAAATAAGTAAATTAGCTTGAAAAATAGCTGCAATCAGTTAAATAGCTCAAGTCTCACATGCCTGTAAAATATGAGCATTTCAAGATTTTTTCATTAAGCACCACCTACTCATTAATACGCATGATATCAGCACCAAAAACAATAGCGCGCATCTACAGACCATGAATTATCTGCGTACCACATATGACATGAATCCACTCTAAAGCTCTTGAGATATCCTGTTAACAGCCTTGCTGTCACAGACATACACATACCCACCCATACATACATACAACACATTGTCAACACATTGTCTTTAAAATTTTAGTTAATATTTCCTTTCCATTGTCTGCATCGTAAAGCCCCTTTTTATATGTCTGATCTTATTACTCCATATATTCCTAATCGTATGCTTCGCTCCAGTTCTGCCAACCTACCTGTGTCCTCTTATTCCTTTACTAGGTTTGGTGGTAGATATTTTAATTTATCTGTTCCACGCCATTGGAATAACTTGCCTCCCAACATATGCAATATCAATCATTTTTCTGTTTTAAAAGTTCTCTTACAACCCATCTTTATGATTCCTAATCTTTGTCTAGTCTTGCTTATTTTTTGTATCCGTTTTTGGGGAGACATGTCTTTTACTTTTCCACATCATTCTTTCATCCTTTATTATGTACTTTAAGCTGTCTTTATTCTACATTAACTTTAAAGTTTGAAGTTCTATCAGTTTATTGCACAGTGGTTTTATATTCACCTTCTTTTTGACAATTTCAGGGTTCACTTTTATTGAGTATGCTTTTGCTTGCATTTTTATATTTTGTATATATATACATATTTTTTGGATCATTTTATCAATTTTATATAATTTTATAATTTTTAATGCACTTAGAGCTTTTGTAAGATTAAGCACAATATAAATGTTTGTAATAATAATAATTAGCATCGGAAAAAATTCAGAACTCAACTGGAAAACTTAAGAGCAAAAAAAAAAAAACGCAACTGAAACATCGCGTAAAATAGCATGGTGTACAAAACAACATTATATAAAGGATTCAACCAAAACAACATTTTTCTTTTACAACTAGTGCTGGTATCCAGTCACCATGCAGGAAAGAAGGGACACATAGAAGCAACAGTACTGTAGAAAGAATTTAATCAACTCTGCCAAAAATCATGCAACTAGCAAAAACTTTCGATAAAAATTAGTTTAAAGTTGACCAATCTTCCCATTCTTTAATTTCTATGCAGATTAAACAAAACACTCCCCTCATCTCCACCAAATCTCCATACCTATCCCTGATTAGGACCATGTTAATTGGAGAACACAAGGTGCACCAGAATCAATCGGTTACCCCTGATTAGGATCATGTTAATTGGAGAACACGAGGTGCATCAAAATCAATCAGTTACCCCTGATTAGGAACATGTTAATTGGAGAACACGAGGTGCATCAAAATTAATCAGTTACCCCTGATTAGGATCTTGTTAATTGGAGAACACGAGGTGCACCAGAATCAATCAGTTATCCCTGATAAGGATCATCTTAATTGGAGAACACGAGGTGCATCAAAATCAATCAGTTACCCCTGATTAGGATCTTGTTCATTAGAGAACACGAGGTGCACCAGAATTAATCAGTTACCCCTGTTTAGGATCTTTGTAATTGGAGAACACGAGGTGCACCAGAATCAATCAGTTACCCCTGATTAGGATCATGTTAATTGGAGAACATGAGGTGCATCAAAATTAATCAGTTACCCCTGATTAGGATCTTGTTAATTGGAGAACACAAGGTGCACCAGAATCAATCAATTACCCCTGATTAGGATCATGTTAATTGGAGAACACGAGGTGCATCAAAATCGATCAGTTACCCCTAATTAGGATCATGTTAATTGGAGAACACGAGGTGCATCAAAATTAATCAGTTACCCCTGATTAGGATCTTGGTAATTGGAGAAGACAAGGTGCACCAGAATCAATCAGTTACCCCTGATTAGGATCATGTTAATTGGAGAACACGAGGTGCATCAAAATCAATCAGTTACCCCTAATTAGGATCATGTTAATTGGAGAACACGAGGTGCATCAAAATTAATCAGTTACCCCTGATTAGGATCTTGGTAATTGGAGAAGACAAGGTGCACCAGAATCAATCAGTTATCCCTGATTAGGACCATGTTGATTGGAGAACAAGAGGTGCACCAGAATCAATCAGTTACCCCTGATTAGGACCATCTTGATTGGAGAACACGAGGTGCACCAGAATCAATCAGTTACCCCTGATTAGGACTATGTTGATTGGAGAACACGAGGTGCACCAGAATCAATCAGTTACCCCTGATTAGGATCATGTTCATTGGAGAACCAAGGTGCATCAAAATCAATCAGTTACCCCTGATTAGGATCATGTTCATTGGAGAACACGAGGTGCACCAGAATTATTCAGTTACCCCTGATTAGAACCATCTTGATTGGAGAACACGAGGTGCATCAGAATCAATAAGTTACCCCTGATTAGGATCATGTTAATTGGAGAACACGAGGTGCATCAAAATCAATCAGTTACCCCTGATTAGGATCATGTTCATTGGAGAACACGAGGTGCACCAGAATCAATCAGTTACCCCTAATTAGGATCATGTTCATTGGAGAACACGAGGTGCACCAGAATCAATCAGTTACCCCTAATTAGGATCATGTTCATTGGAGAACACGAGGTGCACCAGAATCAATCAGTTACCCTGATTAGGACCATGTTGGAGAACACGAGGTGCATTGGAGAACCCCTGATTAGGATCATGTTCATTGGAGTACACGAGGTGCACCAGAATCAATCAGTTCCAAAAGAAAGTGCTTTCCTTGCTGGAATTTAGATCATTTGTGACTCACAACAACTTCAACAGTTTTGTACAAAAAGAAATCAATCATTATTGTCTTGAAAAGAAAAAAAATGCTATAAAATGAGCAATTTTGATCTGATTTTGATAGGTTTATTAGTATTTTCTTGATTTTCGTTAGATTTTTTGATAATCTAGCTCATGTTGACCAATGGTGTTACCCGTCTTTATAGAGCCAGTGGAGTTTTCATGTTGTCAACATTATAGATCAGTATTGAACATCACCCTTCTTAGCCCGTCATCTTTATGTTAGGTTATCTGAGTATCTGCACAACTGTCTATTGTGTACATGGCCCAATTAAACCAGACATAGATTCACCACCAAGCATTTGATCTTTCTATCGCTCTGAATGCATTTAGCTTTATAATGTTGACATATATTGTACTGAGTGCATCATTCGCTGCATACTGTGTATCTCCCAACTTTGATACTTGGTACTGTTGACATATTGTTAAATTCATGCTAGAGCAATGAAGGCCTGTCAGGCCAGTGTTTATCCCCGGTTTCGTTGGCGTAAGCAGATGATAGCACATGACTACCCCTCAATAGAACGCTAGTCCATCGCATGCTACCTCCCCAGCAGTGCTGGTACTCATAATGTACAGCTGAATAAACTAAAACAAGTTGTGTAAAGTGTCTTGCACAAGGTCACGATGCAGGGCCTGTGGCAGAAATCGAACCCATTACCTTTTGCATACAAGCATGACTCCTTAAATCACTCAGCCACAGCACCTATTGAATTTTCACAAACACAATGAAAAATGAATATGAAACTGATCATAACAATTCGTCAAAACTGCAGTGATTTGACCTCTAATTCTTCCCCATCTCCATCAAATTCACTTGTCTGGTAAGCCACATAGAATAGTCAAAATCAAAAATTTAACGACAATCTTCAAAATAGTACTTAATGTTTGTTGAGGCACTGCAACAATCAGAGTCAAATGTACCAATACAAAACTTGTATCAAGTTTATAATTTATGCAAAATTTGTGATGTATGACAGGGTGAACAGCTCAAAATCTTTATGTAATTCTTTAAATGTCTTTTGCAAAGCTCAGTGACTGATAATGACAGGAAAGTCTAGTCATGCTAGATTTTGATTAGGGTCACTTTTGCTTAGAATTTCCTGGACCACTTCAAAGAATAATAGATGTTTACAACACAAAGGATATACAAGAAAATATCACAGGACTTGTCCTTTTCCTTCAAAATTTGTTCCAGTAAATTATGACCACAAACTTACTGTAGCAAATAATGAGACCACTTATCTTACTTAGAATAACTGCTCAACCAGGATAAATACAATGGGGCCATTGATAAGGAAATTTGATTATAATTACTTGTGGTTTTCAGAATAAAGAAAATAAAGAGGAAAAGTCTGACCCTACCTGCTTATTTATCAGGTCAGGTCTGACTGTTTGAAATCTTAAGGAGCACAACAACTAATGCAAGGTTGTAATACATCACAAATTTGCATAAAATATGCAAATGAATGCCTAATATTCAAAAATGCTATAAACTGATCTCTGAGATTTTTTAAAGAGCTGTAAAATGGTTAATGCTTAACCAATTTTGATAAAACTTTTGCAATTTACATTGTTTTAAAAAGAGTTTATAGCAATGTTGCCTAAATATGTCCATATACCGCTACCTTTAATAATGCAATATCTTTCAAAATCATCTGTCCATATAACACAAGAAAAATGTATATAAAGGCACAGCATGAAAGTGCTCTTTGGCATCATTACTTATTCTCTTTTCTTGTACACATACTGGAGATTGCACTGTGCAAGAAAGAAATAGAACTTCAAAACTTCTTGAAGTTATATAAAAAGCACTGGTATACATATTGTTTTCAAGTTGGTTAGCATAGTTGTATACAGCAGTTTGTATTAGCATACCAAGTATGAAATAGTACAAAATAGGCTTTACACACCCTTGCAGAAAAGCACTACAAAAGATACTAGAAATATTATAATTACCTATATCCAAGCATTTCATTTTATCTGGAGATATATGTTAACAATTTAATAATAGAGGGTGAATATACACCTTCATCAAGTTTCGTAGTATGAGGCTATGTTGGTCGGCCATGTTTCTTTAAAGGTGAAGTAAACCCATAATGTTTTTGATGAATTTTTCAAAAATTCATTGATCCAGTTTGCATCCTAAAGTAATATAATATCATTGTTTATAAATCTTAGATAAGCTATTCTCATAGATGCAAAAGCATTCCATCATTAATTTCACTTATTGCACCCTCACTTATCTGTCTAGTGTCCCTTTAAGCTATTCTCATAGATGCAAAAGCATTCCATTATCAATTTCACTCATTGCACCCCCACATATCTGTCTAGTGTCCCTTTAAGCTATTCTCATAGATGCAAAAGCATTCCATTATCAATTTTACTCATTGCACCCTCACTTATCTGTCTAGTGCCCCTTTAAGCTATTCTCATAGATGCAAAAGCATTCCATCATCAACTTCACTCATTGCACCCCCACATATCCGTCTAGTGCCCCGTTAAGCTATTCTCATAGATGCAAAAGCATTCCATTATCAATTTCACTCATTGCACCCCCACATATCTGTCTAGTGTCCCTTTAAGCTATTCTCATAGATGCAAAAGCATTCCATCATCAACTTCACTCATTGCACCCTCACTTATCTGTCTGGTGCCCCTTTAAGCTATTCTCATAAATGCAAAAGCATTCCATCATCAATTTCACTTATTGCACCCTCACGTATCTGTCTAGTGCCCCGTTAAGCTATTCTCATAGATGCAAAAGCATTCCATCATCAACTTCACTCATTGCACCCCCACATATCTGTCTAGTGTCCCTTTAAGCTATTCTCATAGATGCAAAAGCATTCCATCATCAACTTCACTCATTGCACCCTCACGTATCTGTCTAGTGCCCCTTTAAGCTATTCTCATAGATGCAAAAGCATTCCATCATCAACTTCACTCATTGCACCCCCACATATCTGTCTAGTGCCCCGTTAAGCTATTCTCATAGATGCAAAAGCATTTCATCATCAACTTCACTCATTGCACCCCCACATATCTGTCTAGTGTCCCTTTAAGCTATTCTCATAGATGCAAAAGCATTCCATCATCAACTTCACTCATTGCACCCTCACGTATCTGTCTAGTGCCCCTTGAAGCTATTCTCATAGATGCAAAAGCATTCCATCAACAATTTCACTCATTGCACCCTTACTTATCTGTCTAGTGCCCCTTTAAGCTATTCTCATAGATGCAAAAGCATTCCATCATCAACTTCACTCATTGCACCCTCACTTATCTGTCTAGTGTCCCTTTAAGCTATTCTCATAGATGCAAAAGCATTCCATCATCAACTTCACTCATTGCACCCCCACCTATCTGTCTAGTGCCCCTTTAAGCTATTCTCATAGATGCAAAAACATTCCATCATCAATTTCACTCATTGCACCCCCACCTATCTGTCTAGTGTCCCTTTAAGCTATTCTCATAGATGCAAAAGCATTCCATCATCAATTTCACTCATTGCACCCTCACTTATCTGTCTAGTGCCCCTTGAAGCTATTCTCATAGATGCAAAAGCATTCCATCATCAATTTCACTCATTGCACCCTCACTTATCTGTCTAGTGTCCCTTTAAGCTATTCTCATAGATGCAAAAGCATTCCATCATCAATTTCACTCATTGCACCCTCACTTATCTGTCTGGTGCCCCTTTAAGCTATTCTCATAGATGCAAAAGCATTCCATCATCAACTTCACTCATTGCACCCTCACTTATCTGTCTGGTGCCCCTTTAAGCTATTCTCATAGATGCAAAAGCATTCCATCAACAATTTCACTCATTGCACCCTCACTTATCTGTCTAGTGTCCCTTTAACCCTTACTCAACCAGGGCTTTAAAAAATGCGAGCCCAATTTGTGTGACTTTTTTTTTTTATATGCATTTATGAAAACCTTCTTTTTATTTCCTTTCAATACAAGTTTGGTAGAAGCTAAGATATTTATCTTTCGAGTAATAAAAGCCAAACTAGGAAATTTTGGACAAAAATATGCATATTAAGCAATTTTTTCCTTAATTTGGTCAACAAATGGCCAATCTTTGTACAAGTATAACTTCTTGTCAATATTGTAAACAGAGATTTGTGTTACATGTATAGATTCTTTATTAAACTTTGCAATGATACTAATCTACAATTTTTATAAAGAAAGGAAAAATAAATATACACCAAAAATAATTGTAGTCAAAATGATTCCTGAAACCTGCAGCAGAATTTTTTTAATGCAGTAGTCACAGTGGGACTCTAATCTCGTGCGCTTGCAAGCTAGCCGCATTCATATCCACTACACCAGTCCACTACACCAGATGATCATTGAAAAATGCTGTGGTGAAATTTAATTATTATAGGAAAGGGTCCAAATAGAGGGGGTATGCTTGTATTTATACCAAATAAAAGGAAATTGCAAGCACTTTCGAACAACAGTTAAACGAAGCATATATGGTTTTGATACACAATTTTGAGAAGGAAAAAAAAAGAAGGGTCAAAAATGGCGGAAAGTCATGAATTTTTTTGAATTTTTTTTTCCAGATCAAAAGATTACAGGTAGGGATTATAAAGATTAGACCAAAAATCAATAATATCATGTCTTAGGATTTGCATGTTTGATTTTGAAGCAAAAATGTGATCTTGAAGTTATTGTAAGATTTAAAAGGAAAAAAACAAAACATTTGTTGCCAATCTTTTAGTAATTTTTGAGTTTTACCCATTTTCAAGCTTTTTCTTAATATTCTGTAGTATGACCCAATAAAAAAGATACATTTTGTGAAAGAAATGTCCGAGTACTTTAAAATGATACCAAGATTACTCCTATAGGACTTTGGTTAAGTCCAGATTTTATTTTTAGAAAAGGTGTTTTGAAAACTGTGATAATATCGCCACATGGTAGAGTATGGGTTAAACTATTCTCATAGATTAAAATGAAGCATTCCATCACCAATTTCGCTCATTGCTGGACCATACAAAAGTTACACGTTCACGGTAATAATATAAAAACAACTACGAATGGAATTCTGAGTCTTGTCATTTGATTAATGCAGTGACAATGCAAAAGAGAAACGAACATCTCAAATGCTGAAGTTTGTTCTGCTCACTCCATTTCTTTAAAATAACACTTTTTGAGAAATCTAACAAAAATTTTGGCTGATATTATAAAAATATTGGCCTTTCAGAGGATCATAGAAATATTCCTCAAACGTTCAGAAATGGTTTTTGATGAAAATATCATTCAAACTATCATCTACTACACCACTAAAATATATTATCTGAAAAGATCAGATCAACCTATGAAACAGCTTTGAGTTATTAAACAAAGTGAAATTAAAAGAATTTGGACAAGAAGCACCATAAGCACATTTGTTTTAAAATCCATCAAAACAAAGCATGAAAAAACCTGCTAAAACCAGTTATTACACATTACTCATACTATTTTTTGGAAATAACAGGTAATAAACAAATTTGGGCAACCCTCCCATGTTTTGAAAATGTAAGCACATTGCTTCTTAACACTCTCCCATATTTTTTACAAAGAGGGCAGTCGATTCTGAAAATGGAAATTTGAGCCATACCCTCAAACATTCGTAAAACACATTCTCATCAATTACAATGACTGAAACTTACGTAAAAAATTTACATAATTCTATCAAAATAATTTGAAACATTTTAATCTTGCAAATCTGATTATATTTTACCACAACTGTTGCCTTTCCTTTTCAAATACCTCCAGCAAAACATCATTTCTATTTTGCAACTTTTAATGTGAAATTCTACTTCCAGAATAGGCCATTTCAAATCCCAATCAACAATTTCTGGAAAACTATTTTAAATAATGGAATATGGCCAAAATTCACATATCCGTAATGGACCAATCATAGACTAAGGGAATCTTATTGATCAATCAACTACTGGGGGATGCTTTCAAATATGCATTATACATGAAGGTAATACATGTGCATATTGTTGCTTACAACTTTTCTTCCATCAACTGCAGCTGATTGGTTGGGTAACAAAGGGGAAATTCCCCAGCAGCTGATTGGTCGAAGTACTGAAGTACAGTAATCACGTGCAGCTAAAATCGGTTTTAAATGGTCCATGAGACAAAGCAAATGCATTCAATAGCTTAAGTCAAGAACAAAATTTCAGTACAGAGCTAGAACGACAATGATAGCTTCACTTTTGTTGAGCAAAGAAAAGACCACCTTTTGTTTCAACCATTCATATTTGTAATGTGGATACAAGTGTAGCAAATGTAAATACACACCCTGTGCAATTGAGTCTGATATACAGATAGTGACAAGCTCTACCACATATTTTACAAATAATTTTCCAATACGACAAAACAGTCACAAGGGGAAAAGAACCCATTTGGTTTCAACCATTTGTATTTGTAAAGTGGATACAAGTAGAGCCATTGGAAATATGCACCCTTTGCATGTGAGTCTTAATATTAATGTATTAAATAATCAGCTTCTTGAGCAACTAGCTACTTCAGTCATGTATTCTGTATATACAAGCTCTCCAACATACTTTACAAAGTATTTCCCAAGCTTCAAATTACAATCCAATTCAAAGCAGAATTAAAGTGCAGGTGGGTTAAACATGAAAAAGTTTGAGTGCATTTCACTTCAATTCGTTTTGATATTATAATACAGATAGTGTTAGGCAGATCATTAATATCACTTTTCACATTAACTAACAATAAATAGTCATGTGTTCGCGCCAAACACCCTTCCATGCTTCCATGGGCAAAATCTTTAAGCTGCATGCAAATTTTGAGCAAATTAAATTTCTTATCACTTACGTTCTGTAAAGACGAAGACCGCAGATATAAATTGTGAAAAAGAAGAACAAATGTTGTGATTACAGTTTTGTTCAAATAATGGCATTACACAAACTTCAGGGATTGCAGAAACCTCAGGGATTGCACAAACTTTAGGGATTGCATAAACTATAGGGATAACACAAACTTCAGAGATTGCACAAACTGTAGGGATTGCATAAACTATAGGGATTGCACAAACTTTAGGGATTGCACAAACTTCAGGAATTGTACAAACCTCAGGGATTGCACAAACTTCAGGGATTGCACAAACCTCAGGGATTGCACAAACCTCAGGGATTGCACAAACTTTAGGGATTGCATAAACTATAGGAAGTGCACAAACTTTAGGGATTGCACAAACTTCAGGGATTGTACAAATTTCAGGGATTGCACAAACCTCAGGGATTGCACAAACTTTAGGGATTGCATAAACTATAGGAAGTGCACAAACTTTATGGATTGCACAAACTTCAGGTATTGTACAAATTTCAGGGATTGCACAAGCTTCAGGGATTGCACAAACTTTAGGAATTGTACAACCTTTAGGGATTACACAAACTTCAGGGATTGCACAAACCTCAGGGATTGCACAAACCTCAGGGATTGCATAAACTATAGGGATTGCACAAACTTTAGGAATTGCACAAACTTCAGGAATTGTACAAACTTCAGGGATTGCACAAACTTCAGGGATTGCACAAACTTCAGGGATTGCACAAACTTCAGGGATTGTACAAACTTCAGGGATTGCACAAACTTCAGGGATTGCACAAAAATCAGGGATTGCACAAAAGTCAGGGATTGCACAAAAGTCAGGGATTGCACAAAAGTCAGGGTTGTGTAAGCTTTGGGGTAATGAAGAAACTTGAGAAAATAGCACAAACTTTGGGAATTGCTTAAAACTTTAACACCAAAAAAAGCTTGGATTCTACAACTTAGGGAGCTGTATAACTTGAACTGTTCATAGGTATGCTTGTGTATATACTTGGTGGGATCACAAAACCATAATTGTCGGCTTCCGATAATTGTCAACCGCGATGTAATCATAAATAGACACTGACCAAATTTTTTCATAAGGTTTCAGAGCTGTCTGCCACTAGTGTTCTAATATCAGTGTAGGCCTAACGTTAGTAATAGCATTATACTTAGTTAAGTTAGTGTGCAGTCACAAAAAGATATGAAAGCTGTAAAACTGCAAACAAAACGCTATTTCCTTGTTTTAAAAACGTATGCTTTACTTTTTATCTTTGCACATAACAAAAACTGGAAAAAACTTCCATAAACCAGTGGTACATTCCTTCCAAGCAGGAAGCTGTCGCCCCAGTTAATGGCCGCCAAGTTAATGTATAAAAATTATTACCACACATCGCGTCAGTATAAATTCTACATTTTTTCAAAATTATTAGAACTGTGTCAGAAAAACAACAAAATATCTTGTTCAAAGATATGCCGCCCGCCTTCCCCCTTCACATGTCTGGGTGGTTTATATCCTGACGACAGGTTTCCTCGAACTTCTCGCCACGGGCGCTAATTGTTGACAGACATATTGCAGGCTTGACACTTTTATGTAAACATTCAAAATGGAGAAAGCCGTGAACGTATTATAAATTAAGACAACAATACCAAAAACCGGGAGGGGGAGGGACATCTAACATTTTGTGAAGTCAAACTTAGTAGGGTTAAAAGGGCGTTAAATATTACACACAGTACCGGCGGCATTACCAAGCGCTTTTAATGCAAGCATGGGTAAGCTATCATATGGAAATAATCTGGGAACTGTAGTATAGTTATAACGTTAGCAAGTGTTCAGGATTTCGATATGGGGAAAATGCAATTTAATGTGAAGGTAGCACACTCAAACTTAGTAGGGGAAGGGGTAAATGCAAGCATGGGTAAGCAAGTTAATTTTGCTGCATGGGTAAGCTATCATATGGAAATAATCTGGGGGAAGGGGAACAAATGCAAGCGAGCCAATTTTGCTGCATGGGTAAGCTATCATATGAAAATAATCAGGGGGAAGGGGGAAAATGCAAGCGAGCCAATTTTGCTGCAGGGGTAAGCTATCATATGGAAATAATCTAGGGGAAGGGGGAAAAATGTAAGTGAAGCAAGCTAATTTTGCTGCATGGGTAAGCTATCATATGGAAATAATCTGGGGAGAGGGGGCAAAATGCAAGTGAAGCAAGCTTATTTCGCTGATATGGAAATAATCTAGGGGAAGGGGGAAAATGCAAGTGAAGCAAGCTAATTTTGCTGCATGGGTAAGCTATCATATGTTAATAATCTTGGGGAAGGGGGCAAAATGCAAGTGAAGCAACTAATTTTGCTGCATGGGTGAGCTATCATATGGAAATAATCTGGGAGAAGAGGGAAAAATGCAAGTGAAGCGAGCCAATTTTGCTGCATGGGTAAGCTAGCATATGGAAATAATTTGGGGAAGGGGAGAAAATGCAAGTGAAGCGGGAAAAATGCAAGTGAAGCAAGCCAATTTTGCTGCATGGGTAAGCTATCATATGGAAATAATCGGGGGCAGGGGGCAAAATGCAAGTGAAGCGAGCTAATTTTGCTGTGTGGGTAAGCTATCATATAGAAATAATCTGGGGGAAGGGGGAAAAATGCAAGTGAAGCGAGCGAATTTTGCTGTGTGGGTTAGCTATCATATGGAAATAATCAGGGGGAAGGGGGAAAAATGCAAGTGAAGCGAGCTAATTTTGCTGTGTGGGTAAGCTATGGAAATAATCCAATTGTATGTCACATTATCAAGCGTTCCGCCACTACTTCACCATTGGTTCCTTCCTACATTACATTATTCTCACTTTAACCCAACAACTCAAGGCTCATCTTATATACCTCATTGAACAATGGATAAAATACACACCTTGACAATACATGCTGGTTTGGCTCATATCACTTACAGCCAAAATAGAATCAAAACAATAGTATATTAATAGTGATATGTGTACAGAGCCAAAATCCAAAGAGAGCAATTTGTTCAAGGCAAATACCACCAGGGCCTTTTTTAACACACTGACAGGGGGGCTACGGCCCGCACTCAGCAAATTGATCAAAAAGGTCCCTTTAGTGTACTGCCACCCCCCCTCCCAACTAAAGATTTCTTTAAAAGGCACTGAATTCCACTCAATCCTCACTCTTAAATTATCCTCTAAATTTGTACAATGACAACGCTGTTCATGTGCATTTGTTAAATGTTAATGTGTCCAAACAGATTTGACACAGACAAATGAACAGACAAGAACGATGAAACAACACAGAGCAAAGCAAACCAAAAAGGGAAAATCCATCTACACACAAATAAGACTGTACTGTTCCACACTGAGCCAAAAACTAAAG
This sequence comes from Chiridota heheva, assembly GCA_020152595.1. Lineage (NCBI taxonomy): Eukaryota > Metazoa > Echinodermata > Holothuroidea > Apodida > Chiridotidae > Chiridota > Chiridota heheva. The sequence continues at coordinate 752,628 of JAIGNY010001168.1, read as the reverse complement.
GAATGGTACTTTTTTCTTGAATTTTTGGTGTATGTATGAGGCAAAATGGAATGCTGCAAGAAATTGTTTACTCTGTTTTCCTAAACTATGACGATTGAAAATGATTCTCATGAGTTAATGCAAAGTAATTCGTGCTAACAATGCTTAGTGAGGGATGATGTATCAATATCCATGCATCATGCAAAATTACCCATGCCAATAATTTGGTAAGTGAGAGATGATGAATCAACATGCAAAGTGACCCATGCCAACAAATGCTTGAGATGATGAATTAGTATGCAGTGTTGTTGCTAAACTAATGAAATATGATTTCTCTTGTTTATAAATTACCCTACCAAAAATCACCTTAATTTCTGAGAACATGATCAATGTTATAAGGTTGCATGCCAGCTGCACTAAGCATTTCAATCAAGTTCCATATGATTAATGTGCTAACAACAGAGTGAGGAAAGTAACACTACTTTTTAGCAAAAAATGAATTCTCCAAAACTTGTAAATTTTATGGTTGTGAGTCTTTCCTTTGCTTTCATGAACAATATTTTTGAAGAACTGAAAAGTGCACGTCTTTCTTAAGATCATATCTGATATAGATCTGATATGCATGTCAATAAAACATGCATGAAAATCATCTTAACTCTTACTCTACCATGCGGCGATACTATCGTCATTTTCAAACCACCTTTTTCTACAAATAAAATTGGGACTTTACCACAGTCCTATAAAAGTAATCTTGGTATCATTTTAGGGTACTCAGATATTCCTTTCACAAAATGAAACTTTTTTATAGGGGTCAAATTACAGAATTTTGAGGAAAAGTATACCTTGAAAAAAGGTAAAACTCGAAAGTTTTTTTTCTTCTTTCAAATCTTAAAATAACTTCAAGATCACATTTTTGCTTCAAAATGAAATACACAAGTCTTAAGACATGATAGTATTGGTTTCTGGTCTAATTTTTATAAATTCCCTACCTGCAATCTTTTGTTCTGGAGAAATTTCTTCAAAATTTCATGAATTTCTGCCATTTTTGACCGTTTTTTTTTTTTCCTTTTTCAAAAAAATCATGTACCCAAACCGTACATCGCACATGCTTCGTTAAAGAACTGCTGTTCCAAAGTGCTTGCAATTTCCTTTCATTTGATATAGAAATGAAAGCACACCCCCCTCTATTTAGAACCTTTCCTAAAATAATTATATTTTACCTCTTAAATTTTAATGACTACGCGGTGCAGAGGAAATGAACGCGGCTAGCACGTGAGCACTCCAGGTTTGAGTCTCACCGTGACCACTGCGTAATTATTTTTCTGCTGCAGGGTCTTTTGGCTATTATTAATTTTGGTGTTTTTTCATCTTTCCCTTCTTTCTAAAAATTCTAGATTAGCATCATTGGAAAGGAAATTTCATAAAAAATCTAAATGTGTAACACAAATCTCTGTTTTCAATATTGACAAGAGTTATACTTGTGCAAAAATTGACCATTTGTTGACCAAATTTACCCCAAAATTGCTTAATTTGCATAATTTTGTCCAACATTTCCTAAATTGGTCTTAATTACTCAAAAAAAAAATATCTATTCCAACCAAACTTGTAAAGAAAGAAAATTAAAGGAAAGTTATCAAAAATGCAGATGAAAAAAAAGTTACAAAAATTGGGCTTACTTTTTTTCAAAGCCCTGGTAGAGTAGAGTAAGGGTTAATAAAAAGGTATTACAATGGTATCTTCCCAATACCCTCCATCCCGATACCCTCCATCCCGATACCCTCCATCCCGATACCCTCCATTCCAATACCCTTCATCACGATACCCTCCATTCCAATACCCTCCATCGCGATACCCTCCCCTCTTCATGCTCAAAAACTTACTAAAATCTAAACAAATGACAGTCTTCTGAATGTAAGTTTTTCAGCTTCCTTAAAGAGTTAGTGATGGGCCTAAATTAACTTCAGTATTCATGCAGTTATACTGAACATAATCAAATATGTACTTTCATTAGAAAGATATAGTTTTCAACAATGACCTATGACCCTTAAAAGCTGACCAATGAAACCCTTCTAACCACCATGATGCAATGATGTCAAATATATGCTCCACTGCCACAAAGTTCTGTTTTTGAGGAATTATTTAAAATACTAAACTAAATTATATTCTAAACGTTCGCCATAAAAAGGGCATTTTTAAGTGAAATGTAGAAAAGGTAAAAAAATAGTTTTTCATGATTAAGATGATTGGCTGATTGATGAGTTTTCTGTGTCACCTCGGCATTGTTGTTCAATTATGCATGGGATGTTTAGATTAGATCTAAATTAACTGAATAGTACAGATGGGAAAGTTTGGGGAGGTGTGACTTAAGGGGTGGAAGGTCTTAAGAAAAATGTAAAGATGCACATTTGCACCACATTGGGCTACAAGGTGAAACTTAGCCATACTTGTAATTACATGATTAAAGAAACAAGAGTACTTAGATCTGCTATTAAGAAGGAAACGTAATTTCATTTCTTAAGCACATAAGACTTATTAGCTCTTTATGGAATTTTGAACATCAACATAATATGTTTGTTGGCCACAAAGGTGGCCAAATTAAGCATTATTAGAGGTTAAAGAATAACTGGCCACTTGTTTGGTACAAAGGCAAAATAATGGTAGATAAAGTATCCCCAAAACTTGTTCCGTCAGTTTTAAAGATCTGACATGTTTCTGTAAGAGTACAACCAACGTGTAGAAGATGGTTAAATAAAAACTACTGACACAACTATGATAAACCATTCAAAGAAATATGTTCATGTTTGATGAAGTTTGTTTGATGAAGGCTTAACGGCACCGCGACAACAAGGGTCAAATTGTGCCCAAGAGGTTATTTCATTCCAGAGGAAGACAAAAAAAGAGCTAAAAGACATCTCATAAAAGGACGCGTGTTAACAGCCAGGAAGCTGGGACTGAAAGAGGAAGGACGCGGGTTAACAGCCAGAAAGCTGGGACTGAAAGAGACAGGACGCGTGTTAACAGCCAGAAAGCTGGGACTGAAAGAGGAAGGACGCGGGTTAACAGCCAGGAAGCTGGGACTGAAAGAGAAAGGACGCGGGTTAATAGCCAGAAAGCTGGGACTGAAAGAGGAAGGACACGGGTTAACAGCCAGGAAGCTGGGACTGAAAGAAGAAGGACGCGGGTTAACAGCCAGGAAGCTGGGACTGAAAGAGGAAGGACTCGGATTAACAGCCAGGAAGCTGGGACTAAAAGAGGAAGGACTCGGGTTAACAGCCAGGAAGCTGGGACTGAAAGAGGAAGGACGCAGGTTAACGGCCAGGAAGCTGGGACTGAAAGAGGAAGGACGAGGGGTAACAGCCAGGAAGCTGGGACTGAAAGAGGAAGGACGCGGGTTAACAGCCAGAAAGCTGGGACTGAAAGAGACAGGACGCTGGTTAACAGCCAGGAAGCTGGGACTAAAAGAAGGACGCGGGTTAACAGCCAGGAAGCTGGGACTGAAAGAGGAAGGATGCGGGTTAACAGCCAGCAAGCTGGGACTGAAAGAGGGAATATGATTAAAAAGAATTTATTTTAAATCTATTGGTAAAAACCAATTTTCATCAAATTAAAATAAAATGCCATTTTTATTCAAGAAAGTGAGTGTGACATCATTCTTTTAGAGCAAACCTTTCCGGACCGATTATTTCAATACAAATTTGTGACAAGTTTAAAATGTCATATCTCCAGAATGGAATCAGATACTGAAGTAGTTTCTTCACAGTGATATATTTCTCTTTCCATCTATATCATACAAGATTTGTGCTGACTAAAACAATCCTTATGAGGTATTTACATGTGGCAGTGGATCATAAATCTGGAACTAATTCCCATTCAAAGAAATAATACTACATAATATAACTAAGAAAAACTAAGAAAGTTAGTGAGAGGTGAAGGAGAGATGCTATTTTGGTGTTGTTGTTAGGTTACACTTGCCTTTTACTGATTGACCAATCCCTGCTCCCACTGTGAATAAACAATCAATAAGACCAGTTTGTTTGCATCTGTCGTCTAAATCTAGAAACTAACTTCTTCCCTTTCTACTCTCAGAGTACAAGATGGGCGCAAGTAAAAAAATGGCTCTTTTCGCACTTAGTAATTTCTTATTTTCTCAGCATCTAGAAGCCAACATCTTCCCTTTTAAGTGGAGTGCAAGAGGGGCGCAAGTAACACATGTGGTACAGCCACAAATTTGCTCCTTTTACACTTAGTAATATTTTCTCATTTTCTCAGCATCTAGAAACTTAACATTTTCATTTTCTACTATAGAGTGCAAGAGGGTGCAAGTAACACAAGCGGTACTGTAAAAAATTTGCCAGAGGTCATGTGGCAGCCATTTTGAAATCAGACTCATAAGTGGGCCATTTGGGATTCTGAAAATGACTTCTTTTTTTGTTTAATTGGTGCATCCGAAAACCTACAAATAAATGCCATAAGTACTTCAATCGTTAAAAGTTTAGCCATACAGTAAATTTTGACAGAGGAGCCACATGGCAGCCATTTTGAAATTTGACCCCTACGTCAGCCAAAAAAGCTATGGAATTACTATGCAAGTCACTACATAAGAAAATATAAAATAGCATAAGAAAAGCCCAGAAGTGCCGATGAATAGAAGGCAAATCTACAAATGTAACAAAAACAAGGGAAAATACACTAATCTTTCACTTCCAGATGATTCTGGAGGTAGTTGGAAAAGTGAAGTTGAAATGAAATTAGGCCACCTTCAACGTAACATCTATGAAATTAAATGACAGCACTGTAGAACATCACCCTTGTAATGCATACAGTATTTGTAATGTATGAATACACATTGTGGATGTACAGAAATGGAACTATTAACAAATTTCCCACAGTTCTGAATAAAGGTGTGGAAAATCTTCCCACAATAAATCACGACAGAAATAATATTAATGTAGTGAATACACCTTCATATACTTCCGATTCGAAATAAATGTACTTTTGTTCACACAATTACATGGGGGACGTTTTAGAGCACATACTTACCACATATACTGTTGCTTACTTAAGAAATCTACATATTTACCACATATGCTGTTGTTTACTCAAGAAATCTACATGTTTACCACATATGCTGTTGTTTACTCAAGAAATCTACATATTTACCACATATGCTTTTGTTTACTCATGAAATCTACAATAAAAAAAAATAATAATACATACATTTTCTTTTAATGAATTTTTTTTCTTCCCACAAATTCCCTATTTTCCCGCGGTAATAACCACCAGAACTGTAGCTTCTTTCTAGCTCCGTGGATATACTTATATAGAATTTTAAATCTATATCACCATATATTTTCAGGGCCTCATTTGGAAGTGAATGGCAATTTCAGCATTTGGTTCAATGACTCTGATAACCAAGGTGTTCAGAGGGCTTACTGTACTTAAAATATCACAAGATTTGTGCAGGTGGTTGGGAAAACACTGCTTCAAAAAACATATTAAATTTCACAAAGAAGCCGAGACTTGTTAAAACAACAGCAAAGCAATGGAAAGGTGACATAACACAAAGGCAAAAGCTTGCTTGCAATAAACTAATAAAATCAAGGTCTTACACAGTGTTACATAATATGATTTTTTTTTCAGGAGAGGGGAGGGAAGCAACAGCACATTATTACTGATGAAAGACTTTAATTACAAATTCTGAATTACAAATTCTGATGGATAATTGGAAGTGGTAGAAAAGTAATATTTTCAAATAATTAAATGGAAAAATGTAATAGGGGTTTGGGATAGATATACTGCAGTAATAAATACAACCCCTCCCCCTATTGCCCTGATATAGTCAGTCTCACAAAGTGGCTCAAGTGGGAAATGGTGTTTACTTTATATAGAAAGGTGATTCTTTGGGATTTTTTACACTGAATATAACCGATAGGGTACATACAGTAAGTCAGTCATTTTGGATTTTTAAAATGACTTTTTTTTAATCAGTGCATCCAAAAACCTACAAAGAGACACCATAATCACTTAAATCAGTCAATGTTTAGCTATGTAGGACAATGGTCAGAGGTCATATGGCGGCCATTTTAAAATTTGACCCCAAAGAGTCAGTCATTTTGGATTTGGAAAATAATTTTTGTTTTTAATCGGTGCATCCAAAAACCTACAAATAGACACCAAAATTACTTTAATCAGTCAGTTTAACATATAGTTAATTGAGGTCTCCACCCCTAGGGGGTTCCCGTAGGGTTACTTTGGGCACACATTGGAATTTATTGGTGTACGCCATCGTATTCAGCATAAAAAATCACTTAAGAATCACTTTTCTATATAAAGTGAACACCATTTCCCACTTAAGCCGCTCTGTGAGACAGACTAATAACATATCACAGGATTTACATCATTTGTACACCAGCTGCTATAGGAAAAATCATCTTGTGGTATATAACATGTATTATTGAATACTGGCAATCTAGGAAATTGGACGTATCCACAGAAATACACTGCAATATCCTCATAATCTATGGGAAAAATCCTTAAAACTTTTGTATTTTGTTAATCCCCTCTACACTAAAATTCATAATGGGTAAGATAGGAACAAAGTAACCTAAAGATCCTGGTCAAATGTGAAAATATCTTTGACTAATATGAATGGTGCATGAAAGTATACTATCAGGGGGGTATAAGCATTCTTGTAAGTGAAGCAATTAACATGCAAAGTATACAGCTGACTTTCCTTTACTGTGGTTTAAATTGAACATTTCAGCCTTAAATCCTTTAGTAGAAAAGAATGTTAGGCTGGTGAATTTTGATCAAGCAATAGAAACCATTCCACCCTTACCCCTTCAGTAAGCGACAGATAAATCAACTCGTACTGAAAAATGTTTATTTTCAGATAATACTTTCATAAAACGGGTCATTTTGTCACATTTTTCTGGACTTTTGAACTCAATTAAACTCCCTTGACTGCACTGCAGGCATACAATTTGCACTGTAATATTTATTTGTTTGATGAGAGCTCAACGGCACCACGACAGCGAGAGTCAATTTGTGCCTGAGATTTAGATCATTCCAGACGTAGGAAGGGAAAAAAATAGGGGAAGATTGAGAAAAACAAGAGAACTAAAAGCCAGAAAGCTGTAATAGTGTGTAACACCAACAGCACCACTTTATCCCATAGAACTGTGACCTTTTAGCAATTTTACTACACAACCCAAAAAACGTGCACACTCAGTGGCTTAAAAATTGTGTAAACAAATTCAGATTTGACGTGTTCCGCTCTGATATCACAACCAATTTATTGCCCTTACCAAGCCTGACATCACGGGGTAGAACTGTCTATTACTTTATTTCTTATCAATCATATTGTTGCACAAATGTTTTTGTGATCTTACAGCACATTTCACGAACAAATATTTGTTTTACGTATGATACTACAAAAATTTCTGCAAACAGTCAACTAGATCGATATTTTTCTGGAAGTTCGCTCCTTACTACTAATTTCATAACCATGCCACCCCAGCAGACTTTCAGTGTTTTTAAATGCTTAGTTTCTTTGCATAATAAAAAAACTTTTGAGTATGCAAATGGTGGTTAATAATAACATGAGTTCTTGTGAATGCTTAGCAAGTTGGCAAGTGATTAGCTGGAGTTGGTCATAACTGCAGAAATTAAGACAAATACACTTAGCAGTCATAAGGACCACAGCCATAATTCTCATCAGCAGAACAGGGGGAGGGGGAAGGGTGACATGGCCTCTTTTCCAAAAAGTGGGGGGAGAAAAAAGCAAATTTTCCCTAATATGTACTGAAATTTGGAAATTTCACTGAAAAGTGTGAAGGGGGTGACATGTCTACCTGTCCCCCTGAAAATTACAGTCCTGCTAAGGACAGCAGGTTTCAGTTGTCCTGCTACTTGCAAGTAAACTGTAAAATGTAAGGACTGGTGAATCCCTAGAGGTCATACTGGCTAAATTGGTACCAAATCTATGAAAATATGTTTCAGTGATAATTAGATACCCATAACAACCAAAATCAAAATGTGCACCTGATGTGTGAGTGATACCGCAAGCATTGGGCAAAACAAGAACAGTTGGTGTCAAATAAAGTTCCCTTTCATGCCCCATATACCACACAGTAATCACATGATCACACCCTAAAATTCCTACAATTAGGTTAGCCTTCTACCCGCCCTTGACCGTATTAATATATCCAACTTGTGCCTCACCTTTGGTCTGGAATGAAAAGCGCGAAAGTAACTTTTCGAGACATGAAGCCGGCCTCCAGGTCCCTCAATCTAAGACCATCTAGAGGAAGCATGTACTTCTTCTCTTTCTCCTGTAATACAAGGAAAATTTAGAGAGAAAAAAATAATTTCATTTACAATTCTTACAATTGAGATACTTGGCAAGTTGTAACTAATGGAACCTTTGTTGATAGCTACCTTAAAGAGGACCTGCGCTTTACTCAATGAAAGTCCAACAAGGGTTAACAGTAACCCTAGAGAGGTGGAGAAAGTCCAACAAGGGTTAATAGTAACCCTAGAGAGGTGGGGAAAGTCCAACAAGGGTTAATAGTAACCCTAGAGAGGTGGGGACAGGAGTGTGGACCTGCGCTTCACTCAATGAAAGTCCAACAAGGGTTAACAGTAACCCTAGAGAGGTGGGGAAAGTCCAACAAGGGTTAATAGTAACCCTAGAGAGATGGGGACAGGAATGTGGACCTGCGCTTCACTCAAATTCAGTTTGACATTATTTAAATGCTGTTTGAGCTGTGTGACTTGCATCCAATTGAATGAGTGAAGAATGAGTGAAACAGTCTAGTGACCTAAAAGTGATATACCACCTTAAGGAATAATGAGAACAAAATTAGACAGAGTGTCTAGCAAAACTCTTCTGTAGAAGACTTTCTACACCACTTATGTAAAAAAACATGTGACGTCTTTCAAACTTAAAGGTATATGGACAGGTAGCAACAACATGGGTCTCAAATTACTAACAACCGTGTAAACAGCATAAAGTCCCATCAAAATCGGTTCAAAATGACCATTTTACAGCACTTTCAATTTTTATTACATAATTAGCATAAATTGTGCAATATTTTGTGACCTCAGAATGGGACAGCTACAAAATTGCTTATGTTCACTTATTGTTTTTTAGTTTTTCCTCAAAATATTTTGAATGGGAAAATTGCCAACATTGAACAGAAAATTTGATATTATTATAGCCTTGACCCATATTTAACAGTAGAATGCAATTTCAGAACCTTTGATATTTGAAATTTAGGAAAGAAATGTAAAAAATTTGATCAAAGAATTTAAGCTGTAATCCTGTTCATACATCATCACTTTTACACATACTGAAAAATGTTACCAACTTTGGTTTGTCATAACTTACAAACTATAAAAGCTGTTGTGGCCATTTCAAGACAAGTCTGCTCTACCTGTCCAAATACATTTAAAGAGGTGTTATCATCTCAAAACAAATCACAATGGCGTCAGTAAGTACATGGCACGTACAAACACACGTCATCAACCTATTACAATCATTCAGAGATTCAGGGAAGCATATACACTGTGTGTATGAAGATTAGGTACATGCACGCACGCACGTACGTACGCGACCGGTATGTATGTGTGGTAACATGACATGGAGAGCTGAACAGAGCTATACAAATCCATAGTTACTTTATTCATGAAACTATCAACTGAAGTTAAGTACGTTAATAGCTCCATGTTTGAAATAAATCAGGGAAAAAGACGAAGAAAATATGTTGCCTTCACGAGATTTGAACTCGTTAATACATTTGGACCATCGCCTTATCCACACCATCGCTTGATCATGTAGATTGCAGTATTATTAATATAGTGCAAAATATGATAGCAAGAGGCGTGTATAGCAATTGGTTGAAATTTCAAGCGATCAAAAAATTAGAACTAAATGTCCTTATGCCTTCAAAATTTCAGAATTTAAAAAAAAAAAAAGATGTCGAAGTGCTTTCTTCACATTTCATTTATTGTCCTCTTTCCTACAAGACTGATTTGCTTGACCAGAATGGTAAAGTTATAAATTAGCTGGGATTGATTGTTCAAATTGAGCAGTGGCTATCAGCAGTATGTTCAAAATGAACAGTGACTATCAGCAGTATTGTATGTTCAAAATGAGCAGTGACTATCAGCAGTATGTTCAAAATGAGCAGTGACTATCGGCAGTATGTTCAAAATGAACAGTGACTATCAGTATTATATGTTCAAAATGAGCAGTGACTATCAGCAGTATGTTCAAAATGAGCAGTGACTATCAGCAGTATGTTCCAAATAAGCAGTGACTATCAGCAGTAAAATGAGTAGTGACTATCAGCAGTATGTTTAAACTGAGCAGTGACTATCAGCAGTATGTTCAAAATGAGCAGTGACTATTAGCAGTACGTTCAAAATGAGCAGTGGCTATCAGCAGTATGTTCAAAATGAGCAGTGGCTATCAGCAGTATGTTTAAAATGAGCAGTGACTATCAGCAGTATGTTCAAAATGAGCAGTGACTATCAGCAGTATGTTTAAACTGAGCAGTGACTATCAGCAGTATGTTCAAAATGAGCAGTGACTACCAGCAGTATGTTCCAAATAAGCAGTGACTATCAGCAGTATGTTCAAAATGAGTAGTGACTATCAGCAGTATTTTTAAACTGAGCAGTGACTATCAGCAGTATGTTCAAAATGAGCAGTGGCTATCAGCAGTATGTTTAAAATGAGCAGTGACTATCAGCAGCATGTTCAAAATGAATAGTGACTATCAGCAGTATGTTCAAAATGAGCAGTGACTATCAGCAGTATGTTCAAAATGAGCAGTGACTATCAGCAGTATGTTCAAAATAAGCAGTGACTATCAGCAGTATGTTCAAAACTCGACTCTCTCAAACATTTCCTTTAAGGTACACATTCATCTGATTAATGTGTTTTCATCATACATATGGTATGATAGTGACCCTTATAAGATACGACGAGATCTGCACTTCACTCCATTTCAATCCGACAAGACTTAAAATGTTCATAATGATCCTAAGCCACAAAATACCATCTAACATCCTTCCAAAAAGAAGCACTTGGTTGCAATAGAGAATGTTTAGTGACGTGCAAGTAAGTTAGTTCTTGTATTAAACAATCTCTCTTACCAAGATTGTTTGCAGAGGCTCAAGCTAACTACTCTTTCCTTCAGAAGGCATAGAGGAGACATGATTGAAGTCTTTAAGATACTAAATGGTTACTATGATCCTAGAGTGTCCTCCATTCTCAATCTCCACACTTCTGTCACTGCGACACACGGCCATCAACTCAAACTTTTTCTGCTTAGAGCCAACACAGAATTGCGTCGTAACTTCTTTAGCCATCGGGTAGTTAGCCATTAAAATTCCTTAACCAACACTGTCTTTACAGCACCAAGCACCAATAGCTTTATAAACCGTCTGGACACTTTCTGGAGTTCAGAGCCTTTAAGGTTTGAACATGAAGCTGCCCTATATTAATTTGTTCATCACCAACACCGAGCTGGAACTTGAGGTTTTGCAACCTAGGAATCAGATAGCTCAGTTGGTAGAGCGCACGATTGAGATGCTGGCGGTACCCGGCTCAAGCCTCAGTCAGGTCTAACCAGTTTTTCCACAGCTATGCAGACAGATCCGCCAAACATCAAAGCGGAAGTACGTCGTTTGCACCTCCTTCTCCTCCTTCAGCTGTTGAGAGAAGTGGCGATGGTTGAATGGCGCTCGCTGTCCTTCGGAGGGGACGTTAAGCCGTCGGTCCCAATGGTACAACAGTCACACCATACCTGGTTCTCTAAGCACTTCTCAAAAAGATTAGGGTGAAAACCCTGTGTTCGTCCACTTCCGTCCCAGTCGCTTGAGTCTGGCATCTGCTATGCAGGCTATAGCTTGGCGTCTATGCTCCGTATAGGATCATGTACAAAACAAAACAAGCTGTATCCAGTGTCATCCTAAGGTATGCGAAGGTAATTGAATTGACGATCAGCAGTATTCCTTTAAAACATTTTCCCTCAATTTCCCGCAGGTACACATTCATCTGATCGATGCATCATGAGGAAAACTATGAGAAGAGGATTCTCTTTTTCTCCTCTATAATTAATATGCCAAACCACTAACCTTATCCTTTTACAAGTTACAGAGTTAGGAATGAATGTCTAAATCACGGCCAGCCACACATGCACTGTTGATCAGCAATATTCAATTGATCAATGTATCATGAAGAAGAACTATGAAACTCTTGGACATAAAGAGGGATTTACCCACAGAGAATAATCATAAAATCACTCTAATATACCAAAAATTCACCATTACAAGAGATACAAATATGAAAAAAATTGGTGGGGTAGGAAAAATTCCCCCTCTGCACCCTCAAATCCAGCTTATATTCTTAGAGGATAGTCAAGACTTACCTCCTCATTCTTGAAATTCACCATACAAAAGATATAAATATGGAAAGAAAGTGGGGTAAAACCCCCTCCCCCAAAAACTTATCTCCTCATTCTTGAAATTCACGATACAAAAGATATAAATATGCAAAGAAGGTGGGGTAAAGATCCCCCTCCCCAAGACTTACCTCCTCATCCTTGAACCACGACAGAGATTCAGCCGTTAGCACGAACCAGTAATCCTTGGCTCCACCCTTCATGAAGCTAATGTTGTGAAGATTCAAATAGCCCTTGCGTATCACCTGACACAGAGAAATATCATACAAACATTTAAGCACAATTCTTCATTTGGATCATTTAAATACCTATACGTTACTTATTTGTACGTTAAAATACTGAGAAATAACTTTTTAATATCAACTTCACTCGTATAGCACACCAAACACAATCAGGAAAAAAAATAAGTCTTGGAATTTTTCCACCTTCTACCCTATCCAATGTTGGGATGCAATTTAATAAGAAAGTTTGTGGTAGCGTGTGTGCAACATTGCACAGAAATATAAGGGGAGGGACAACAATACCATGTGCTGTACTTTGTCCAGGATTCTAATTCATAGATCAGCTAAACAAGAACATGCAAACCATCTTTTTTTACATATTTTCTAAAATGTTTAAAAAATTATACCGTAACATGAAATTAGAACATATAAGTATGTGGATCACAGAGAGGACCTTTGATTTAATCATCTTAGCTACTAAGGTCTTGATTTAGAAGGATAACAAGCAGGGTATTATTACAGTCCAGAGTAATTGATCAAACACTGTGAAGGTTGTTAACGTCACCTAATTTGCAGTGCTATTACAGGTATGCCTAGCAAGAACATCTTTGAATTGCACAACGTATGCCTATATGATCTCAAACTTCTGAAAGAAAAAATGGAAGCTAAATAATGGTATGAAAATACTTACCAAGCATATTTTTTATGCACAAATTTATGTCAAATAATTACCTGGTGTACTATCATGGGGAAATAATCTAAACCTGCTCTCCGAAAAACAGTTGTTTTTTCCTCTCATTAGTCCAAAAAGTTTCTTATATATATCTTGAAATTTCTCTTCTTCCTTATTCAGTAGTTTCCATTCTTATCTAGCAATCTCAATGTATACAAATCTATTTTAAATCTATTCCTTATCTAAAAGTTTTTGTTTTTACCAACCATATAAATCTATTTCTTATCCAGTATTTTGTATTTCTATCCAGCTATCCCAGTCTGCATCACTATATTTATATTATACTTCATCCAGCATTTTCTAGTCCAGCAATCCCAATCTACATAAATCTATTCCCTATTCCGCATTTTCTAGTCCTCAGCATTCAGCAGTTACCTATTCCTTATCCTTTCGTATATATTTTGTATTCCTTATCCAGTAGTTTCTATTCTTATCCAGTAGTTTCTATTATTATCCAGCAATCCTAGACTATCTTAAACTTTTACTGGACAGTATTAATCTCATATTTAGAACATACTTCATGCCATTTTTTTCACTATAAACAGCCTTTTTTAGGTCCAACTATCCCAGTCTACATCAATATATTCATACAGTATATTCATGTTATCCAGTAGTTGTAGTTTATATTTTTATCTAGCAATCTCAGTCTACATAAACTTATTCCTTATCAAGTCGTTTTTATTCTAATTCAGCAATCTCAATCCATTTAAATGTATCCCTATCCAGTAGTTATTATTTCTATCCAGCTATCCCAGTCAATATCAATACATTCATATCATACAGCAGTTTCTATTTTTATCTAGAAATCTCGGTCGATATCAATTTATTCCTTATCAAGTTTTTCTATTCTAATTCAGCAATCTCAATCCACATAAATCTATTCAGTAGTTATCATTTTTATCCAGCTATCCTATCCTAGTCTACATCAATATATTGATATCATAAAGTAGTTTATATTTTTATCTAGCAATCTCAGTCTACATAAATGTATTCCTTATTAAGTAGTTTCTATTCTAATTCAGAAATTATAATCTACATCAATTTTTTCCCTATCCAGTAGTTTATATTATCATCTAGCAATCCCAATCTACATCAATCTACAGCATTTTCTAGTTTTATCCCACAATTTTAATCTACAGGTCTTTGTTTCAGTTGCATGCAAAGGACTGTGATACTTGATGGTTATTAATAAGGATAAAATGCAGCAATTAGTAGAAGTTGCACATGCAAGAGAGATAAAGAGAGCAGAGTGTATTAATCAGGTTAAATGCATCAAAAAGTACAAATTAAAGCAGATTACAAATAATGGATTGATTAAAGTGAATATGATGAGTGTAATAATGTGCTTCCAGTACTTACCTCAGGGGAGAAACATTCCTATCTAGTTTAAATAGCACTCTTTTCTTAGATGTAAAGTCTCAAGTATACTGAATTTATGAGTTTTCCACAGTTAATCTTGCACAGCCTAAGGAGCATAAGAGGCACAGTATAGGACCCTGCATGGGCCCTTCCAAAAAATTTCCCACTTTGTAGCACATTTTTAAGAACACTAGCCGAAATAAAGAACAATTTTGCTGGTCACTACTTCTCTTTTTTTGAAGCATCCCAACTCCTACAAAAAAAAAAAATTGCAGTTGCCAAAGTTGCTATGCTCACCTATATTTATTAATATCCAATGAGACTTGGTGAAATGAGAGAAAATGATGACATATTCTACCCCTTGAAAAATAAGTTTTTCACTGTTTACACAAATTTTCTCATGATAATATACTGACATAGTATAAATCCAGGCCAAACCTTAAAGGGGTGTTCAACATTACTTCTATATTATTCCACTCTGCCACTATCTTATTCCACTCTACTACTATTTGATTCCACTCTGCCACTATTTGATTCCACTCTGCCACTATTTTATTCCACTCTGCCACTATTTTATTCCACTCTGCCACTATTTTCATCCACTCTGCCACTATTTTCATCCACTCTGCTTCTTCTTCACAAATCACCTACAGTTGTTTCAAGATGTGTTCACTTTAATAAATGCTTTACCTTCTTTTGAGTCTGTTTTCAGTTCCCAATACAAGAAGATGCAGATACACTACTTATGAATCCTCTCTAATTAATATTTGAAATGCCCCCAAATTCAGGCTACATGGCCTTGCTACCTTATACATGTCCCATTTTGTTCTTCCCAACATGCCGCTTTCTGGTTCAAGCTAGGGGTCAAGGCAAAGCCAGAGGTGCTTAAATCATAACAAAATTAACTAACCACTGAAGTAATTCTGTTCCAAATAATTCCTAATGCTAAAGATGCACAACATGACCTAATAAGATGCACGACATGACCTAATAAGATGCACGACATGACCTAATAAGATGCACGACATGACCTAAAAAGATGCACGACATTACCTAACAAGATGCACGATATGACCTAATAAGATGCATGACATAACCTAATAAGATGCATGACATGACCTAATAAGATGCACGACATGACCTAACAAGATGCACGATATGACCTAATAAGATGCATGACATGACCTAATAAGATGCACGACATGACCTAATAAGATTTGATTATCCTGTCAAAGACAACAACTTTCAGCTTTGCGACAAGGAACAATTTTGTTGACATAAATGTAATTTTGTGATGAGTGGATGGTCTTAATGAGGGCGTCCTTTTACCTGATTGACCACTTTCCCTCCTCGTTGTCCTGTTTGAGGAGCAGACGCTCTTCTCAAGGGTGTGGCAGCAGCACTATACAAGAGTTAGTAACAACAAAAATAAAAACAAACACGCAAGGTTAACAAATCCAGCAAAGACTAAAAAAGAAGAAAGTATCTATAAAAAATAAGTTAAATGTTTGCAGACCAGAACTTGAATTTTATTGCATTTAAGAGTCAAATTTTGAATAATTTCAGACCTCATCCATTATACGTAACCTGTTCTATGTATTGTTTTGCCATAAATAATGATTGCATTGCAAGAATACAAAAATAATTTTTGTTAGTCAAGAGTGCAATAAAACAGTTTTACATTTGGTTTAAGAAGTTAGCGAAAAATAAATATTTTATTTCAAGTTTAGCTCTGCAAAAACACCGCAAAAAATGAAAGCCACCAGGAAACAAAAAAGTTAGAGCTAGAATGAAGGGGAATAGAGGAGCCAGAATGAAGGGAAATAAAGGAGCTAGAATAAAGGGAATAGAGGAGCTATAATGAAGGTAATAGAGGAGCTAGAATGAAGGGGAATAGAGGAGCTAGAATAAAAGGGAATAGAGGAGCTAGAATGAAGGGGAATAGAGGAGCTAGAATAAAAGGGAATAAAGGAGCTAGAATGAAGGGGAATAGAGGAGCTAGAATGAAGGGGAATAGAGGAGCTAGAATGAAGGGGAATAGAGGAGCTAGAATGAAGGGGAATAGAGGAGCTAGAATAAAAGGAAATAAAGTAGCTAGAATGAAGGGGAATAGAGGAGCTAGAATGAAGGGGAATAGGGGAGCTAGAATGAAGGGGAATAGAGGAGCTAGAATGAAGGGGAATAGAGGAGCTAGAATAAAAGGGAATAAAGGAGCTAGAATGAAGGGGAATAGAGGAGCTAGAATGAAGGGGAATAGTGGAGCTAGAATGAAGGGGAATAGAGGAGCTAGAATAAAAGGGAATAAAGGAGCTTGAATGAAGGGAAGTAGAGGAGCTAGAATGAAGGGGAATAGAGGAGCTAGAATGAAGGGGAATAGGGGAGCTAGAATAAAAGAATAAAGGAGCTAGAATGAAGAAGGGGAATAGGGGAGCTAGAATGAAGGGGAATAGAGGAGCTAGAATGAAAATAGGGAATAGAATAAAAGGAGCTAGAATAAAGGGAAGAATAAAGGAGCTAGAATGAAGGGAAATAGAGGAGCTAGAATGAAGGGGAATAGAATGGAGCTAGAATAAAAGGGAATAAGAGGAGCTAGAATGAATGAAGGGGAAAGAGGAGGAGCTAGAATGAAGGGGAATAGAGGAGCTAGAATGAAGGGGAATAGAGGAGCTAGAATGAAGGGGAATAGAGGAGCTAGAATGAAGGGAAATAGAGGAGCTAGAATAAAAGGGAATAAAGGAGCTAGAATGAAGGAGAATAGAGGAGCTAGAATGAAGGGGAATAGAGGAGCTAGAATGAAGGGAAATAGAGGAGCTAGAATGAAGGGGAATAGAGGAGCTAGAATAAAAGGGAATAAAGGAGCTAGAATAAAGGGGAATAGAGGAGCTAGAATGAAGGGGAATAGAGGAGCTAGAATAAAAGGGAATAAAGGAGCTAGAATGAAGGGGAATAGAGGAGCTAGAATGAAGGGGAATAGAGGAGCTAGAATAAAAGGGAATAAAGGAGCTAGAATGAAGGGGAATAGAGGAGCTAGAATGAAGGGAAATAGAGGAGCTAGAATGAAGGGGAATAGAGGAGCTAGAATGAAGGGGAATAGAGGAGCTAGAATGAAGGGGAATAGAGGAGCTAGAATAAAAGGGAATAAAGGAGCTAGAATGAAGGGGAATAGAGGAGGTAGATAATCATCATTCCCATGACAAAAAAAAAAGTTTTAGGTAAGTTAGATCCTTTCCAAGTCATGGCACCCATGTCAGTATTCCTGATGCTACATTTTTCAGATGTAAACAAAATTAGAGGTGGGACACAACATTGACTGAAAGACAACCTTTCGAGTAATTGTAAACAACAGCATCACACCATCTTTACTTTAAGTCTGTGATCTTTTTTCTTAAAACTATTTAATTTCCTTCAGCAAGGAAGCTATTCTGCATTTTCCAAGCAAATTCTAAGCTTTTAAAGATTTTTGCCAGACAAAACTTAAAACAAAAGATTTGGTACCTTTAAATCATTTGAACCATGACAGGGAACGAAGCTGTAGATAGAAATGCCAGGGGGAGAGGAAAGAGAAATGGCAGGGCAGAGGAAAGATGGATAGCAAGGAGAGGAAAGAGAGATGGCAGGGGAGAGGGAATAGGGATGGCAGGAGAGAGGAAAGAGGGATGGCAGGGGAGAGGGAAGGCAGGGGAGAGAAAAGAGGGATGGCAGGGGAGAGGAAAGAGGGATGGCAGGGGAGAGGAAAGAGAGATGGCAGGGGAGAGGAAAGAGGGAGGGCAGGGGAGAGGAAAGAGGGATGGCAGGGGAAAGGGAAGAGAGATGGCAGGGGAGAGGAAAGAGAGATGGCAGGGGAGAAGAAAGAGGGATGGCAGAGGACAGAAAGGAATGGCATGCTATAAAAAGAAAAGGAAAACTCCTCTAAATTCAGAAAAGGTTGCCATCGGTAAGGATGTGCACTAGGTTGATGTTATACACATGCAATATGTGTGTTGTGCACATGCAAACTGTGCTGCACACGTGCAAATTGTACAGTGTACATATGCAAATTACCTGGTTGCCAATTTTCTTCTTCTCTACGGTAACATGACGATCTGATTTATTTTGTGCACTAAATGACAAAAATGATGAATATTCATTTGTAAGTAATGTTCACAGATGATGCGCATAATATCGTATTCCCATAAGTGATAAATGTGCAACTATTCAGTTGCACATTTATCACCACCTACATGACATCACTACCAAACAAATTGGTCACATACAGACCATAACTCATCTGTGTACCACAAATGACATGTGTGATGTGCTTTTTTTGGAGCATTTTCACATTAAGGCATGTACATTAGTGATAGAACCTGTTGACAACATAAGCATGTACACAAAAACTAAGAAATAACATGCAAGTATAATACAAACAGACATATAGTTGCAATCAATTTATTACTTTCTCAAGATTAGTTTATTTTATATTAAGCCCCCTCCCTAATTGTCTTCTTTTCAATAAACATGACATCACCAGTAAAAACAATACGGCACACAAACAGGCAATGGCTTGTTCCACATATGACCAGTATCCAATTTATTGTCCTTGAGTTACTGTGTTTACAAGCTCTTTTCATCCAACCATATTTAGCCCCACCTACTACGTTTACAATTTTATACCATGAATATGTATACATTAACTAACAAGATAAATATTCCAAGTATGAATCAAAACAAACATGTTGTTAAAATATGAGCATTTCAAGATTTTTACATTAAGCCCTGCCTACTCATTAATATGCATGACATTCCCACCAAAACATTAGGGCACATCTAAAAACCATGAACTATATGTGTATCAAATATTCACATGAAAGCAGTATATTCTTCTTGAGATACTGTGCTGTGTTTACAAGCTCTTTTCAGTAAAATCATATTAAGCCCGCCTACTACCCATATTAATTTCAACGTATTTATAAGAAGAACATGAACACACCAGCTAACATCATAATTACGCCAAATATGAACAAAACAGATATGCGGTTGTTAAAGGAGCACAAGACCAAAAAGTAAGGGTATTATTTGTTTTTGTGAATTTCACAGATATATCTTCCTTAATTATTGATCAATAATCTTCATGCCTCCAAAGTCCACAGACGACATGAGGGCAAAGATTGTTTGAATATTTATATTAGCCATAAATTTGCCATACCATTGCGTGCTAGATAAGCATTTGATTTTGGGGGGACCCCCCTAAACATACACCCTCAATTTTTGGTCTAGTGCTCCTTTAAAATAGGAGTATTTCAAGATTCTTACATTAAGCTCCGCCTACTTATTAATGTGCATGATATCACCATCTAAATCAATAAGGCACATCTACATATCATGGGCTATCTGTGCACCAAAAATGACATGAATGCAGTGTGTCATTCTTAAGATGCTGTGTTTACAAGCTATTTTCAGCAAAATACTATTATTAAGCTCCACCCACCATGCATATTGATGAATTTAGGCATTTTTATACCCTGAAAATGTACACACTAGCTAACACAATATTTACAACAAATAAGAAACAAAACAGACATGTGATTGGTAAAACATGAGCATTTCAAGATTTTTACATTAAGCCCTGCCTACTCATTAATATGCATATCATCATCACCAAAAACAATATGGCACATCTACAGACCATGGGCTATATGTGTAGCACATATGATAGAGTCCAGTATATCGTCTGGAGATATCGTGTTAACAATATTGCTGTCACAGACACAGACACACAAACACAAACATACATACATAAATACACATGTCAGCATGACTGCATAGGTTCCTTATGCTTTTAGCATCGGAACCAAAAGGGGCCGAGTCATACTACTATATTTTTTCATGACAAGTACTTGAAATAAAGAACCCTGAATCAATTCATACATATTAAACACTTTCTTTCTTTTTTGTCAAGATTCTGCAAAGATTATCGGCAACAATAACAACAATGTAGGTCTAGTAAAACAAATAATAAGTGATAAGAAAAGTATCCTGATATATATGCTAAAATAATTGTCAGAATAAAATAATCCATGAACGTGAGTGGGGGTTTTACCTCTAATAAAGTGTGACCGCAAATGAATAGACGTCATACTAATAGAAGCCATACTAACAGAAAATAAATATCCAAACTAAAAATTGTCTGCAAATTAAGTAAAAAACCTAGTGTGCTGAATTTCAATGTGTGAGAAAATAATTATAATAATAATGCTACAAAATTATTCATTGCAATACCAGGAAGCTGCAATTGTTTTGTTTGTTTGATAAGGGCTTAACGGCACCATGACAGAGAGGGTCAAATTGTGCCTAAGAGGTTAGATTATTCTAGAGGTAGAAAGAAATGAAAATATGAGTCTCGGAGACTACGGGGGCTAAGAGCCAGGAAGCTGGGATCAAAAGAGGAAGTGCAGAGGTGTAAAAATAAAGAGTAAAAGTAGGTAGAAGGAGTGGGAGAGGAGGACTAAATATGGTTGTAGATGAAGGTATGATGAAGGAAGGAGATCATTCTATCTGGGGGGATTTCTGGAAGAGCTCGGCTATGGAGTTGTGAGGGGTGAGGGAAATTCTGGGGAAGTTACACAGGGAGCATGCAAGGAAGATGTAGTGAAATGTGAGGGGACAATGACAATTGCAGAAGATTGGGGGAGCCAGTAAGGAGGTGGGAGTGAGTGAGGTGGGTGTGATCTAAGGTGGGTAATGTGGACGTTGTCTATACAGAAGAGATTGCAAAATGACACCCATATTATATGACCCGGCCAATTATTAAAATGGCATCTCACACTAAGTCCCACAAGGCATCCCATGTACCACATGGCATCTCTTCCCACGGCATCTCACCCCATGGCATCCCACATGGCATCCCACATGGCATCGCACATGGCATACCATCCCATGTACCACATGGCATTCCACCATATCTTCCACATGGCATCCCACCCCATGTCCCACATGACATCCCACCATATGTCCCACATGGCTTTCCACCGTATGTCCCACATGGCATCCCACGCTATGACCCACATGTATGTCCCACATTAATCCAACCATATGTACCACATGACATCCTTCCCTATGTCCCACATGGCATCCCTCCCTGTGTCCCGCATCAGTGGCTTCCCACTTGATGTTCCACATAGCATCCCACCATATGTTTTACATGGTATCCCTCCTAATGTCCCAATGACATCCTTACTTTATGTCCCACATGGCATCATATCCCATGTCCCCATGGCCTCCTATCCTATGTCCCACATAGCCTCCTACCCTATGTCACACATGGCATCCTACCTTATGTCCACATGGCATCCTAACTTATGTCACACATGGCATCCCAACCTATGTCACACATGGCATCCCAACCTATGTCACACTCTGTGCTACTCGTGGCATCCCACCATGTCCCATATGGCATTCTACCCTGTTCCACATGGCATCCCACCCCATGTCCCACATGGCATTCCATTTCATGTCCCACATGGCATCCCACCCCATGTCCCACATGACATCCCATAGGCTCCATAAGAAGTCTCATCCTGGCTATCACAGTCCCTGATTGAGCATACTATGTATGAAAGTGTCAGTTCATATAATAACTTATATTCAAATGACTTATCAAAATGGGGTGGGACGCCATGTCCCACATGACATCCCATATCCCCATGTCATTCTATCCCATGACATTCCATCCTGCATGGCATTCCACCACATGTCCTGCATGGCATTCCACCACATATCCCACCCTATGTCCCACATTCCACCCTATTCACACATGGCATCCCCTCCGATGTCACATGGCATCCTAACTTATGTCCCACATGGCATCCCACCCCATGTCCCACATGGCATCCCACCCCATGTCCCACATGGCATCCCACCCTATGTCTCACATGACATCCCATAAGCTCCATAAGAAGTCTCATCCTAGCTATCACAGTCCCTGATTGAGCATACTATGTATTAAAGTGTCAGTTCATATAATAAATTATATGCAAATGAGTTGTTGAATAAGAAAAAAAGGTGGAGTCAAATAATTATGCCTATTATAGCCCTTGGTATATACAACATGGTAAATATTAAATCATATGGCCCCCATCCATGTCCCACATGGCATCCCTCCCTACGTTTATATGCGATCACATCCTGTCAAACTCCCTGACTAAACATATTAAATACAAAAGTCTGGTCAGGTCATAATACTGTAGCAACTTTATGCAAATGAGCACAATAATAAAGGTGGAGTTTAAAAAATCATGCCTGATACAACTGTTGGTGCCCAAATATTTTAAAGAATTTTGAGGATTTTAAATCTCAAGTACTACAAGAGAGATTTGAAGATCTCTGAAGAATATTGGAAAATTATATCATTTTAAAGTTATCTTCCAAGAAAATATTAAATGTTTTGTAGTCTTTTTAAGGAAACTAGTCTTCAATCCTATCTTAATTATCTCTGAAAACTTTAACATTTTATAAGGAAATTCTAACCTTCCAGAAGGATATCTGAAGAAACTTTAACTTTTTCTGTGGAACTCTAAAGAAACTTTAATATTTTCTGAGGAATTCTCAGGACAAATCTGTGGACGGCCGTACGGACGTAATCGGCATTACATAGGTTTGCATAATGCTACGCATGCGAACCAAAAATGACATTGCACTCCCAGAACAGATGTTCAAGGGTCTCATTATTACCAAGGTTTTGTGGAAGGTTGGATTTTGTTTAACATGGGAGTTATCCACAATGTCCCCTTTAGTCAAATATAAAGGATAATTTGAGTGAGAATTTGTCTTCCTTTAACCAAATCTAAAAAGTGACAAAACCAGAATTACATTCTCTGAAAGGATCATCCTAAATCTTTTCTAAAAACTTTGTAAGGAAGAAGACAACCTAAATTGAAAATTTGGTAATATGCTTTCATTATTTCAAAGTAGGTAGGTAGGTAAGTAGGTAGGTAGGTAGGTAGGTAGGTAGGTAGGTAGGTAGGTAGCTAGCTTTGGTACTTGATAAACAAGTTGTGAATCACTGGTGATAAAGACCCACAGCAGACTTAAAAAAAAAAGCTATATTCAATTATGTTTATCACATGTGAGTTTCATGACCCACAAAATCGCAAAAACAAAATGTGTTCACTTTTCTTTTTTAAAGGTAACTCTTTTTGCGATTAAGCTTTAGTGTATATAAGGCATGCACATCTCACCTTTCATGATGCGTCATACTAAAAGAAAAATTCACAAAAAACACAAAAATTACCAATGACAGATCAAGTTAATCTACTTTCATGGAAGGTTCATTTAGAAAGGGGGAAGGGGGTAAAACATAACAAAAATAAAAATGAAAATACTTTCAACAGAAGTAATGTAAAAAGATTTAGAGGATAAATGTGAGGGTGGTTGGTCTCAAAGGCATCATCGCAAGGTTTGAGTGGACTGAGGCGAAAGCCAAGGTCTGCTGGCCCTACGATGATGGCATCCGCGGGGTGAAAATATAGCAAAAACAGACATTTTATTTTGATCACTTTTCATATTTTCCTAACACTCATTGTGACATCATTTAGTTCGTCTTTTATTCAATTTTTGTTGCAACAACCAACTTGTTTGTTCCCAAACACCTTTTTCATATTACTTCCGTATGACCGCAAGAAGCTGCTAGTTAATTTTCGAATGGTAATAAGGAAATACACCAAAATTGGCAAGTCATAGGTTATCAAATTTTGAAAGACAGTTAAAACTGAATCACGAAAGTTGCCAGCACTCGGAATATTTAGAACAAAATTGAAAACTTAGTCTTGGAAAAGTATAAAACAGGTAAATTAGGAATCAAGGTAAGAGTGATGAACGTAGGTTTATTCTTAGGCCTCTTTTGAAGTAATTTAGTTTGCGAACATCGAGTTTAGGCTTAATTGGGCTAACCTTAGGTGGCTGCTCATTTTGATTTGTGACCAAAATAGGATAGGCCTGCAGATAATGTTGAAGCGAAGCTGCATGCTGTAACATTACACATGTACACAGACACACGGCAGACTATGCATCCAATACATAGTCTCACATCGTGATCTACTGTTTGACTTATTTTGATAAAAAAACTGTGGCACGACTAGCATGATGTTACTTACTTTGCAAAGCCAATAAAATCTTCATGATTTGTGTTCATGTACGCAAGTTGGATGTCTATCAAAATCAGAACTTGATCCTTGGTTTTGGACTCCACGTCTCGGATGTGACTGCAAACAATTCTCTCCGTTTCTTCCCGTAATCTTGGGTAACGGCCCATCTGCAGAATTAATTATTTAAGTTGAATTTAAAGTTTACGAAAAGTACTTTATTTTTTCAGATGTTCTTTACAAACAATAAGATATAACCAGAAAGCCAAAGGTTTTGATGTTCCAATGAACAGTTTGGATTATCACATGTTTATTAAAATGTATTACAGCAATAGGGTACATCCACAGACATATGTACCTCATATTACCTGGAATCCAGTTTATAATTCTTAAGATATTGTATTTACAAGCTATTTTTGGCAACACCACAGTAAGCCCCGCCCAATATGCATATTAATGAGTTCAACATTTTTACACCATGAAGATAAACACACTAGCAAACAACATAACTATACAAAAACTAAACAAGCAAACATGCAGCTCTGCAAGCGTTAAACCTTCAGGTGTAATATGTCCATCAAAATGGTGCTCGAGACACAATACAGATATTAATTACAAGCAGTACGTGATGATGTCACGTTTAAAAGCTTTTTGGGAGCTTCTTGTGCAATTTCCCAAGTCATCCAAGTATTACCAAATGTAAATATGTTTCAGTATGTCAATCCTTCTTCCTTTGTTTATAAATGATTGTTAATCAATTTGTTTATATTATCAAACTAATTGAAAATTGGAGATGACCGAAATGAATGTTTCAGAAATATGAAAATTAAAAATTTTGAGTGCAAATCTCTTGACCAATATCTAATTCCATTCTCTACTCCTCCATCTCTAGAATAATACTTATACTGAAGGAAAGTTGCAAGATGCTGGGTTTCACCTTTTCTCCACATTCCCTGACAACGTTATTGAGTTCATTGACCACCATGTCCACACATTTGACCGAAGGCTCCTTGAGTCTTTGGATCTGGCGTTTGGTGATTGCTTCAAATGCCATGTCCGGCGTGAACAGACCGACCCTGTCAAGCAAAACAAATCAAAAGTGTGTAAGATTTATTGGGTGAGGTTTAACGGTACCACAATGACAATGGTGAAATTGTGCCAGATAGATTAGATTATGTCAGAGTTGAAAAGAGGTTGAAGAGATAGCGAGGTGAGCAGGAGGTACTAGTTAGGGGAGTTTGTTAAATCCCACCAAGCCTCAAGGGCATATAGAGCCAGTGCTTATACCTGGTTTTCATAAGCAGATGAGAGTACATGACTCCCCCTGGATGGGACACCAGTCCATCACTGGTTAACTTCTCAGCCAAAAATGGAACTCACCTCACAGCTGAGTGAACTGGAGCAAATGGGACAAAGTGTCTTGCTCAAGGACACAGCACAGTGCTCTGGCTGAGATTCTATGCAGGTATCTTTTGAGTGACCTGACATATGTGAGGCCCAGACTTGCACATGAGTCTTTAATAATGTATCAAGCTCACCACTGTTACTGCACTCTCAAAGTAGGGAGAGGAGAGGCTTAAATGAGGAGTTGGTGTAATGCAGGAAATTACAAGATTAGTTCCGTGGACAGACATGTCAATCTTGTATGATAGAAAGCAAAAATATACATATAATAATCTACTCTGATATAGTGTTCTGTAAAGGAGATAACAGAATTTGAGTTTTTACTAATTTGTATTAAAATGACTGGTGTAGAAAGCCTACCATGAGTGAGGGGTGAAATCACCCCTCAATGATTTGATCATTGTTAACGCATTTCATTGAAAATGAATGAAACTTTATTACCTTTACCAATTAAAGAATTTTTTTCCAAATAAAAGATTTTTTCTCCAAATTTTCAAAATTTCTTCAATTTTGTTACAAATTATTGGAAGAATTTTTTTCTTCAATTTGTTATTTTTAAGTGTTCAATCAAAGATACTTGAAACACTAAACTCTGTTTTAGTACTCCCATAATGTATCAAATAGTAAATTCACACATAAATTCAAATTGCTGGTTCATTAAATACAGTATATATAAAATATATGTATATATATATATATATTTATATATATATATATATATATATATATATATATATATATATATATATATATATATATATATTTATACATATATATATATTATATATATATATATATATATATATATATATATATATATATATATATATAGATATAGATATTTATTTATATATATATATATATATGTATATATATATATATATATAAATATATATATAAATCTATAAATAGGACAAAAGGTAAGAATATTTGCATGATACATACAAATGAGAAAACAAAAAATATATATATATCTAAAAATACATTAAAAAAGTAAAACATATACATATACCATAAAATGTTGAGAAAATGTGTCAATTTAGAGTAAGTTTTGTAAAGGCATTCCTTGGATAAACGAGCCGCTCTATTGCTTTCAAAGCAATAACAAGATTAGTTCATTGGTCAGAAAAGTCTATCTTGTATGGCAGAGAACAAAAATAAACCCATAATTGAGCAGAAACTACACTGATATTTTGTGCTGTTTAGGCGATACTGAGTTTAAAAGCTTTCACAAGTTTGTATGACAATGAAGGTGTAGAAACTCCACGGGTTAAATCACATCCTCATTGCTTTCACTATCATTAACATTTCATTGAAAATTAATAGGTAGTTTGAACTAATTAAAGGTTTTTGAGACATGTTTCAATTTCTATATTGGTGATAAGAGCAATAAAAGCTGAAAAGATTTGCAAATAGCACTTTTTGAGTTGTGGCATTCAAAGTTCGATCAGTATTTAATTTTGTTTGATGAGAGTTTAACGGCACCACAACAGCAAAGGTCAAATTGTGCCTGAGAGGTTAGATCATTCCAGAGGTAGGAAAGTAAGTAAACAGGGGAAAATTGAGAGAAACACGAGAAAGAAAAGCCAGAAAGCTGGGATAGAGAGGGGAGGTGTATGGGTGAAAAAATAATGTAAAGAGAGAGGGGGTGGGGAAGAAGGACTAAATACGGTTGTAGAGGGAAGCATGATGAAGGAAGGAGATAATTTTATCCGGAGGTTTTTTTTGGAAGAGCTCAGCTACTGAGTTGTGAGCAGTGAGGGAAGCTCTGGGAAGATCGTACAGGGGGCAAGCAAGGAGAATGTGATGGACTGTGAGGGTGCAATGGCAATTGTTGCAGAGGGGTGGGGGGGAGCCAATAAGGACGTGGGAAATTTGTAATATATGACTGGGTGAATAGCTCAAAATCATTAAGTAATTCTTTACATTTATTTCCTAAATCTTAGTCACTGATAATGATGAGAAAGTTCATATTGCTGCCAGAATTTTAGTGGGGGCATAGGAAAGATTCAAAAACATTTGGTCAAAATTTGCAGCACGTATAATAGACATTTACAAAACAAAGGAATTAAAAATGAAAATAACAAGGTTGCCTAGAATACTAACAAAATTTGCATAAATTATTCAAATTGATGCCCGAGAATTGAAAGCTGTACATTGGTCAATGTTTAACCCATTTTGATTCATATCTTTTGCTACTATGGTTGTTTTCTAATAGATCTGAAATCAATTTAGCTAATGTTGGCTCAATGTTCGACTCCTCAACTAACTCTATAAATTCAAATTGCTGGTTCTGTCAAGAATACAAAAGTGTTTCAATATAAATTACATTATAGATTTAAAAGCAACTCAGTTTATGTTGCATCTATTTTTATGCCCATATGTCTAACCTACAGGTGAATGAAGACCCTTGAATCTGGGACCTCTAGCTTGACAAGCTGAAATTATGATACATGGCAGTAATAAAGAATTTCATTTATTAGTACCAATAATAACTAAACACCACACTACATATCACCAGTGTCTCAAATCCCCAACAATGCTCAAAATGTCCGCACCCTCAATTAGAATGAAATGAAAATAGATTTTGGATTGAAGGCGACCACCAGCTGAATCCTCCTCTTATCAATGTGGTGTTCAAAGACAAAGGTTGAGGGTGTGAAAATTTTGTTCCTTGCTTCCCCCATTTTTCGCCCTCACCTGACGGCTCATCAGTATTTTGAAGACTGAATAAGATAGTCCATAAGACCAATTTCCTATGTTCAATAACCACACATTAGTCTGCACTCTGGCCGACTTAGTAGTACTCAAGTACGTTATCTACACTTACTCAGGAAATAAAAATGTTAAGTACTCATACTCACGGCTTTGGGACTCGTAATAATTAATTATGATAATGTACTTGACTACAAATCTGCACTCAGCTATAGTTGCAAATCAATTTCACTTTAAGACTATCTGTATGTGCAGTATACCTAATTTCATTTGGTGTGTCATGCGCTTACTTTTCCTGTCCCCTCACCCCCCTCCCCCCACTATAACAGAAATGACCCCCCTACCATAGCAATAATGACCCTACCTGACACCATGAATGTTTTTGATGGCGTAACTGATCTCACGACGTAGCTCTTTTTCATCATACTCCATCTTGACAACTTCAAATGGGAAACGTTCATGGAATATACGATTGATTTTAGCACCACCTGAAAGCTCACTGGTGTTGATCTGATCACCTGACCCTTCGATCCTCTTTTCAAAATCAACGCCGAACTGTTGTACCATTCTGAGAAAAAAATATAATTTGACTGAAAAATATGTACACAAAGATCTGCTTCCTAAACCTAATACAGCTGAACCCATGATACCCGACTTTAAAAATAATCACCTTTCCTTAATTCGCATCATATTGCTTCATCAAAGTTCCTTATAAACTTTCCCCCTTAAAGTATAGTTTCCAATAAGAATGATCTTCAAATATAATAATGCTCTTCCTTTTCAACATTTTTCTTTTCATTTAATTTAGAGTAAACAATTATTTTTGTATGCATTGGAATACAACACTATGATGACTGTACTAGCAACGTGCTAATGTCTTTGGCATGGTCAGCTGTGAAATTGTTATTAACTCCCTAATTCGCTGCAACAGTGACTGTAATTTGAGCCTTCAACTTGAAAATTGACCAAGCATGTACTGCGACACGTCCCTCGCCAGAGCTGGGGTATTTCGTGGCCAGGTTTTTAAGCAACCCAATAGCGTAATGCCCATTTGTTAAAGGTCTATGAACAGGCACAAAAGTTTTCTGTTCAGCCACAAACCAAAGAAAAGCATTCAATTTTAATAAAAGAGAGTTTAATATATGCCTTACAAAAAGACCCAACAACTGACAAAAGAGAGTTTAATATATGCCTTACAAAAAGACCCAACAACTGACAAAAGAGAGTTTAATATATGCCTTACAAAAGACCCAACAACTGACAAAAGACAGTTTAATATATGCCTTACAAAAAGACCCAACAACTAACAAAAGAGAGTTTAATATATGCCTTACAAAAAGACCCAACAACTGACAAAAGACAGTTTAATATATGCCTTACAAAAAGACCCAACAACTGACAAAAGACAGTTTAATATATGCCTTACAAAAAGACCCAACAACTGACAAAAGACAGTTTAACATATGCCTTACAAATAGACCCAACAACTAACAAAAGAGAGTTTAATATATGCCTTACAAAAAGACCCAACAACTAACAAAAAGATTAAGGCAACATACTGTAACATTGCTTTTGTCTTTCTGGATGGGTCGTCGATATCAAAGTTTTTGTATTCAGCCACATCTTTCTCCAAAGTTATCAGCTGGGCCTGTAACCTGTTTCGCAATGCCGGTAAGGAGTCTCGTATGTGGTTGGTAAGTTGCTACAAAATAAAACAACATAATCAACTTCTGAACCAATTTACAGGATCACTTAAAAGCATATTTTCATGGGCTGGTCAGTTGGTGATGTTTCATCAACATACCAAAAAGTAATCAGAGAAAATGAAACATTAGAGGGTAAAAAAGGTTAAGTGAAATGGTTGTGAGAAGCAAATTAGTTTAAGGAATATTCCCATGAATTTTCATTTTCATTTATACGATAGAGAACTTTAAAAGAAACAAATTAGTAAAAAACCAACGTTGATATCTTATTCCGCTTAGGAGTTATTACACTTAAAAGATTTCACCAGTGTGTTGAAAAGCAACCTTGCAGTGTAAAGTGTGATGTCATAATTATTGCAGATCCACAATATAAATCTTTCACTGAATCATAGTGAATGTCTGTAAAGCTTCCTTCAGTATTCATAAGCTATGACATATACAGAAATATTACGATTCTTCCTGTAAATCACTTGTACATGCATTTGTAACCTCATATATTGACTACTGTAATTCTATTCTTTGCAACTTAGGCTTTTCTCATTAACAAATTGCAAAAAGTCCAAAATGCTGCCTCCAGGCTAGTGACTGGCATTTCTAAATATGACCATATAAAACCCGTCTTACACAGATTGCACTGGCTTCCGGTTAATTCTAGAATGCATTTTAAGATTTTATTGTTGACTTTTAGATGCATTAATAACCTAGCCCCCAATACATTTATGGTCTTATTATCCACTTACATCACGACTAGAACCTTGCGTTCTTCCGTCTTGCATGTTTTAAAATGTACCTAAGATAAGAACCTCCAGACCTAGGTCTTTCAGTCATGCTGCCCTTTTAGTGGAATTCACTTCCTGAGGATCTTAGATGTAGATACTTGTAGCCTGTTTAAATCTAAACTTAAAAGCTATTTATTCCGTGAAGCTTATTTTTAATTATTTTTATTTCCATTGGGGTTCTACTTTTTCTTTCTTGTAAGCTCTTAATTTTTCAGTTGATAAATATAAGGATTTTAGGCTTTTAGCTCATTTTACATATTTTAAAGATTTATCATTTATTTTCCTTTTTACATCTGTTACTTTATAGCCTAGTTGAATTTATTATTGTTATTTTTATCGTTTACAGGTATTTTAGGTTATTTATGTATTTATATTTCAGTTTCAATCCTTTCATTTTACCTTTATTTTATGTACAGTGCATTTGATTATGTTTGATAGTATTTGAGCTTTAGAAGTAACCTGATGACGACGAGATGATGATGATAGTAATAATAATAATAACAATAACAATAATAATAATAATATTTCATTTACCTCCGCCAACAAAGTTGGATGGAGGTTATTTACCTCCGCCAATAAAGTTGGACTGAGGTTATGTTTTTGCTTGCATTTGTCTGTTTGTCATTAACATATCTCAAGAACAACTGATGATTGGATTTTGATTGAATTTGGTGTGTGGTTTTGTTATTGCTTAAGAAAGGGTGACTAAAATTTAGGACATATTGGAACAGGGAAAAGTGGCAATGGAGGGGTGGAGAGTTTCATGGTGAGTTATCTGTCATCAACATACCTCAATAACTGATGATAGGATGCTGATTATATTTGGTGTGTGTTTTAAAGAAGTGATTCAAATTTGAAACATATATGAATAAAGGAAGGGCAGAAATGGGGAAGGGGAGGGCAGAAATGGAGAGGTTGTATGTTTTAGGATGAGATCTGCCAAGACTTAGTTGAAACTTTCCAATGTAATAAGCTGAATAATGAATTCATTTCATGAAAGAAAATCCAAACAATCAATTAAAATTTTTGGACTCAAAAAATCAAATGGAGAGATTTTTGGTATCAAAGAGAATCAAAACAATTGGTTTCTTGCATGAAAGGAAAATGATGGAATGTGAATCTTGCCTGAATAGAACTTGAACAATGAAAATGGCCTGAATAAAACTGAAAACAATGATATGGCCTTCAAAGAAATCAATTAGAAAGGTACATCCTGAAATATTTAGAATTCAAATGGCAATACAGATCAAAATTGAGAAATAGATCCTATGGGGGTAAAACATAGGGCCGAGGTTTTCTGAGGTAGATAATAAGGATGGGGAATGAACTGGGATAGATATTGATATTGACTCTACAATTGGCCCTACAAAGTGCTAAAATTCTAGTTCTTTATGTATTTCTATAAAATAAAAACTTTTCTTTCATTTAGAGTGTAAGTTGTGTGAGCAAATAAAAAACGCACATTCTTGTAAAGTGCATTTTATACCTCATCCTAATAATTTAGAAAGAAGCAATTCATTTTCAATCAAAATATAAACATTGTGCAGAATCTGCCTTTTTGACATTGCACTGTGCACTAAATGGTCACTCATCAACACACTAGTGGTAACTTGCAATAACTCCTATACCATGCAATATATCATCATGCATTTTTCACTAGTTTGTTCCTTCATCATATATATGGAAATGAAAATTCATGAAAAATATTCCTTTACCTGAAAAGATTTGTGGGGGATTGAGCCCAGGATAATAAGAAACACTCAGCTGGAATTATTATAGTTGTGTGTAGGAGACATCCTTTTTTTTAGGACGTGGGATGGAGGTCTTCAAAGCACTTGAAATGGTTTTTGATATAAACAAAAGGCCGTTCCTATATCAAAGGCTATTCCTATATCAAAGGTTGTTCCTATATCAAAGGCTGTTCCTATATCAAAGGCTGTTCCTATATCAACGGCTGTTCCTATATCAAAGCATGTTCCTATATTAAAGGCTGTTCCTATATCAAAGACTTCTCCTATATCAAAGGCTGTTCCTATATCAAAGCCTGTTCCTACATCAAAGCCTGTTCCTATATCAACGGCTGTTCCTATATAAAAGGCTGTTCCTACATCAAAGCCTGTTCCTATATCAACGGCTGTTCCTATATCAAAGCATGTCCTATATTAAAGGCTGTTTCTATATCAAAGACTTCTCCTATATCAAAGGCTGTTCCTATATCAAAGCCTGTTCCTATATCAAAGACTGTTCCTATATCAAAGCATGTTCCTATATTAAAGACTGTTCCTATATCAAAGGCTGTTCCTATATCAAAGCATGCTCCTATATCAAAGGCTATTCTTATATCAAGTCTGTTTCTATATCAAAGGTTGTTCCTATATCAAAGGCTATTCCTATACCAAAGGCTGTTTCTATATCAAAGGCTGTTCCTATATCACAGGCTGTTCCTATATTACAGACTGTTCCTATATCAAAGCCTGTTCCCATGTCAAGCCTGTTCCTATATCAAAGACTGTTCCTATATCAAAGCCTGTTCCCATGTCAAGCATGTTCCTATATCAAAGCCTCTTCCTATATCAAAGGCTGATCCTATATCAAAGGCTGTTCCTACATCAAAGGCTGTTCCTATATAAAAGGCTGTTCCTATATAAAAGGCTGTTCCTACATCAAAGGCTGTTCCTATATCAAAGTCTGTTCCTATATCAAAGGCTGATCCTATATCAAAGGCTGTTCCTATATCAAAGCCTGTTCCTATATCAAAGTCTATTCCTATATCAAAGCCTGTTCCTATATCAAAGGCTGTTCCTACATCAACGGCTGTTCCTATATCAAAGGCTGTTCTTATATCAAAAGCTCTTCCTATATCAAAGCCTGTTCCTATACCAAAGGCTGTTCCTATATCAAAACCTGTTCCCATATCAAAGGCTGTTCCTATATCAAAGGCTGTTCCTATATCAAAGGCTGTTCCTATATCAAAGGCTGTTCCTATATCAAAGCCTGTTCCTATATCAAAGCCTGTTCCTATATCAAAGGATGTTCCTATATCAACGGCTGTTCCTACATCAAAGGCTCTTTTTATATCAAAGGCTGTTCCTATATCAAAGCCTGTTCCTATATCAAAAGCTGTTCTTATATCAAAGGCTCTTCCTATATTAAAGCCTGTTCCTATACCAAAGGCTGTTCCTATATCAAAGCCTGTTCCTATATCAAAGACTGTTCCTATATCAAAGCCTGTTCCTATATCAAAGGCTGTTCCTATATCAAAGGCTCTTCCTATATCAAAGGCTCTTCCTATATCAAAGGCTGTTCCTATATCAAAGCCTGTTCCTATATCAACGGCTGTTCCTATATCAAAGACTGTTCCTATATCAAAGCCTGTTCCTATATCAAAGGCTGTTCCTATATCAAAGCCTGTTCCTACATGTATATCAAAGCCTGTTCCTATATCAAAGCCTGTTCCTATATCAAAGGCTGTTAAGATATCAAAGCCTGTTCCGATATTAAAGACTGTTCCTAAATCAAAGACTGTTCCTATATCAAAGCCTGTTCCTATATCAAAGGCTGTTCCTATATCAAAGGCTCTTCCTATATCAAAGGCTGTTCCTATATCAAAGCCTGTTCCTATATCAAAGACTGTTCCTATATCAAAGCCTGTTCCTATATCAAAGGCTCTTCCTATATCAAAGGCTCTTCCTATATCAAAGGCTCTTCCTATATCAAAGGCTGTTCCTATATCAAATCCTGTTCCTATATCAAAGCCTGTTCCTACATGTATATCAAAGCCTGTTCCTATATCAAAGCCTGTTCCTATATCAAAGACTGTTCCTATATCAAAGCCTGTTCCTATATCAAAGGCTGTTCCTATATCAAAGGCTCTTCCTATATCAAAGGCTGTTCCTATATCAAAGCCTGTTCCTATATCAAAGACTGTTCCTATATCAAAGCCTGTTCCTATATCAAAGGCTGTTCCTATATCAAAGGCTCTTCCTATATCAAAGGCTCTTCCTA
The DNA here is from genome assembly GCA_020152595.1 of Chiridota heheva. Taxonomy (NCBI): domain Eukaryota; kingdom Metazoa; phylum Echinodermata; class Holothuroidea; order Apodida; family Chiridotidae; genus Chiridota; species Chiridota heheva. The sequence continues at coordinate 717,139 of JAIGNY010001168.1, read as the reverse complement.
TATCAAAGGCTGTTCCTATATCAAATCCTGTTCCTATATCAAAGCCTGTTCCTACATGTATATCAAAGCCTGTTCCTATATCAAAGCCTGTCCCTATATCAAAGGCTGTTAAGATATCAAAGCCTGTTCAGATATTAAAGACTGTTCCTAAATCAAAGATGGTTCCCATATTTCCAGGAGATAATTTAATCTAACAGCTACACTTCACTGCACACAAATTATAGTTTGAACAAAAGGGGTTGTGGGATATCAAGTGATAGTGGGAGAATAGGCGCAATCATCCTATGGCAAGTGTTAATTACTGACTATTATCAAGTCATCTCCATGTAAGAGGAAGTTTACCGCTGAGAGTGGATGTTGATTGTTGTATGGAGTCAAATTCACCTTTACTGTCTTTACCTTGCACTTCCTTCCCAGTTCAAGGTTAGGTGGAGATTAAACAGCACCTTCACAGTATTAATAAAATTGTGCCAAAGAGGATCAATTATATCAACTTAGTAAAGATATGCAGAACTGGTGAAACTGAAAATGGGGTTAGATGTGATGCTAGCAGGGGGGTGAGTGGAACTATTGGCTGTAGTAGGGGGTGAGTGGAACTATTGGCTGTAGTAGGGGGTGAGTGAAACTATTGGCTGTAGTAGGGGGTGAGTGGAACTATTGGCTGTAGTAGGGGTGAGTGGAACTATTGGCTGTAGTAGGGGTGAGTGGAACTATTGGCTGTAGTAGGGGTGTGAGTGGAACTATTGGCTGTAGTAGGGGTGTGAGTGGAACTATTGGCTGTAGTAGGGGTGAGTGGAACTATTGGCTGTAGTAGGGGGTGAGTGGAACTATTGGCTGTAGTAGGGGGTGTGAGTGGAACTATTGGCTGTAGTAGGGGGCGTGAGTGGAACTATTGGCTGTAGTAGGGGGTGTGAGTGGAACTATTGGCTGTAGTATGGGGTGTGAGTGGAACTATTGGCTGTAGTAGGGGTGTGAGTGGAACTATTGGCTGTAGTAGGGGGTGTGAGTGACAGATGAGATGAGATGCTATGTAGTTGATATATAAAGAGAAGAGTTTTAAGGGTGTTGTAGGAGAGGTCTATGATTGGGAAAGTGATGTTCTAAGGAGTGAGTGCATGGGGCAGTCTAAAAGTATGTGTTGACAGTGTGCTGTTCACTGCAGTTGTTGCATTGTGCAGGGGTGTTCTAATGTCCAAGCACTAGCACTCACCTGGTTTAATACTTTCTGTAGATAAGGTGATCCCATTTTGTCTGCAATATGGCGATAACTCGAATGAGACAAGAAGAACTTCCTCTCAGCCGCCATGGCTGCTTTGATGTCCTTCCTGCCATCGATGTCTCTCTGACTACGATTCACAATACCAACATAACCTATAGATGAAGGACACATCAAATCATTTATACAAAATTGAAATAAATATACGGTATTTCACTTTGCTAGTGATGAAGCACACAGGGTACAAAATATTTGATAGCAATATCTGTTTACCTCGTACTATTACAAAATATCTTCCTTCCCCGTACCAACTTTACAGGGTCATGCATCCCTTCCTCTTCTGCAACCTAAATTTCAACCAAACTTTAAAATAAACCAAACTTGACTATTCAAACCAGCATGCTTACCTCTCCTGAGTGGTAGAAGCTTATTCTCCAGGATGTTCCTAGCATCTGTTCCTTCATCCATCAAATCCAGCTTTGTTATCACACCTATAGTACGTGTACCTGAGAAATATAACCAAAAATACATTTTTAAAGAGTGACATTTGCTAGAAAATTTGGCGACAGACATCCTGGCATCTCCTTAGATAAATTATTTGAGAAAAGCATCTACACAAGAACTTTTCAGTGCTTGATTATATATTCATACAGCAAAAAGCAGCAAAAAGATGTCCAGCTAAGACAAAATAGGACATGTGTAGTACAATTCATAGGTATAAAAAAATGCCAATATTGATATTTAGCTTCCTCCATGCAACACCTATACAGTAGTGCAATGCCTCCTGATGCAGGACCCATGCTCTACACCAGGCCTTGATGCAATGCCAGAGCTGTATTAATCATTGGATTAGTGTGTGTAGAGGTGCAGGCTCAGTGGTTAAGGAGTCATGCTCGTACTCGAAAGGTAATGGGTTGGATTCCCGTTGTAAAGGCTGCATTATTTTCCTTGGATTAGACACTTTACTTGCTTCAGTCCACTCAGCTGTAAAAGGAGTACCAGCACTGTTGGGGAGTTAATCTGCGATGGACTGGTGTCCTGTCCATGAGGAGTCATGTACTCTCATCCGCTTGTGCCATTGAAACCAGGGATGAGCACCAGAACTATAAGCATAATGGCTTGAATTGATTTAGCTTAGCTTTAGTGTGTGGACACAGCAGAAGAAGTCCATACCAATGTGCATCAGTGTATTGAAATTACTGCCCAACTAATCACTTCACAATTAATGCATATTGATGCATTGAATTTTTTGGTAATTGTTTGACGAACTTTCTCATGAGTACATGCAATTTGAATTTCAAGTACCACTTCTGACATACACCATAGACACTAAGAAACTTGGGTTCACTAAGCACTACATTTTGTTCACAAAAACATATTTTTCAGAACTATTTTGCCTTCTTATCATGCTGAGTACAGTTCACCAAAGATGCAGAGACACTACTTATTGTACTGATTACTTACATTTCAAGTGCCTTCAAAACTGCCCTCAAAGTGCCCCTAATAAATGTCCCTTTTGTTAAATGCATAACACCCTGTCCCTATCGGGATCAACCTAGGGTGTGATCTCCTTACCTTGTGCATCCACTTCCTTTGCAACTTTTAGCGCATCTGAATTGGCTAAATCGGAGTTGGCTGGAGATACTGCCAGGATCAGACATGACTCTTTAGAGACAAACTCAAAAATCATCGACCTGATCTGGAATTCAATATCAGCTGGCTGGTCACCTACTGGGATTTTGGTCATCCCTGGTAAATCGATCAGAGTCAAGTTCAAGACTGCAGAAAAAGATAAAAATGAAATAAAATGATAGTGGATGCAAATCTAGGTGCACAGGACAAGGCAGGAGAAAAAAGTCTCCCTACAATCTGCAAAAACTTAGGAGATTCAGGGAAAAATTGATGCATGATTTTGGAGGGAAAACTGCAGATTTAAGAAGGAGTGAACTTTTTTTTTAAGTTCACCAGCACAACTGGTCACTACAGTGGGTTATCAATTTTCATACTAAACATCACTTCTTCTGATTCATATTCATATGATGGTGCACAGGAGTCTAATTTCCCACTGTTCCGCTGTTCCCAGAACAGTGCTTTCTATGCAGGAAAAGTGTATTTCAAACATCACTGTTTCGGTGGAACAGTGTTCTTTCACAAGCATGTGGCATCAATGATCAACAACTTGATTTCTGCTCCAAAAAGATCATTTTGATTAAGAAAGCACTTTTCCCACCTTGCCTGCAACTGTTTGTTTGTTTGCTTGATGAGGGCTTAACAGCAATTAATCATGAGTACATATATGCAAGACTGCATGCACGTGTACGACTGTATGCAACTGGATACTACATCATGTAAATATTAATGACCGACATACAGTACATTTTTCCACATATTATTGACCAATAAAGTAGTTGTAAATTAAGCCCATTTTGATGAAATGAATTTGTCCTGTTATCAGCAAAAATGTTGGAAAAGTGAAACCTGATCAGGAACAGTATTATTTGAGAAAGGAACAGTGATTATAAATTTGAATATTGATCCCTGTATTTGGGCTTCATCACACAATTACTAAGCGTTTAAGGTTCTTAAAGATATATACTTACATTAATTGATTGTACAAATATGGAAATATAATTCTTTAAGGAGGATACTGTACTGTAGATATAGAAATAATTGACTATTAACTAATCAAATTAATGGTCTAGATTCAATTCACCAACCGCTCAACTATTCATAATCATAACCGCTGAAGGATTCATAATCATAAATGTAATTTATCATCAATCTATCCTCATTCAAATACCTTTTAAATAAAAACAACCACATTTTTTCTACTTTTCCCATTTTACTTTCATTCCTTTACAATTTATTTCCTTTCGTTGTGCACACAAAGCAAACACGACAATCAATGAGGCAGATCATGCTTAATGTTTGAAATAGCTGCTTGTTAACCCTTACTCTATCAGCAATTTCTTGAAAATGCACCTGGGAGGCGGAGTCAAAGACGGGGCACCCAAAACGGCAATAATATTGTCGCGTGGTAGAGTAAGGATTAATTACAGGCTAATTATTGAAGGGTCCGCAGTCTTTCACGCAGCAAAGTCGAGCTTGTTCCGCTTCGGTGACCCAGTAGGCCGCCCACCGGGTTGATGCTGCATATATTTGAGTCGGCGCACTTGTCGCGGGTTGATTAACCCTTACTCTACCAGCACTTTTTTTTAAATGCGCCAGGGAGGCGGAGTCGAAGACGGGGCAAACTGCAATAATATCGCCTCTTGGTAGAGTAAAGGTTAAGCTCTACGAACACAGAATATCAGCACTAATGCCTATGATTTGGCTTGATTACTGCTTGCACTAGTATTCCATTTCAATCAAAGCAGTTAAAGGAATAGTCCCATGTTTTTTCATAACTTTTCTTGAGAAAGAGAAAATTTTATTTAAAAAAATTTAGTACAAAAATCATGTTCATATGTTATTCCTACCAGAAGATATTCAAACTTTAAGGTTCACAAAAATACTAATAAACGAATAAGAAAAGGCTAAGTATGACATCACAGCAATACCTTCTTCCACAAAGTTGATGTATTTCAATAAAATCTATCATCCTTTTTTATTGATAAAACCTACTAGAAAAATTAATTGATGAAGTAAGGTATTTATATACATTGCCAAATATACCCAACTTCAATATCTTTTGGAAAATTGTTTCTGATACAGAAACAACTAATTAACGTTCAAAGAAATACATAAACATTTGCAATGGAATTGTCTCTATGGCATCAAACACGAATTCATCATACTGTAGAAAAACTTTAAAATGCAATTGGGAAATCTTTAAAAATCCAGATCTCCTGAACAGAATATCAATGTGATTTTGTACAAAATTGGCTCTAACAGTATGCTCTTTGAAATACAGTTTGACAAAAACCCACGGGAATATTCCTTGAAGGGTTTAAGTCAATATACTGTAGACAGGCAATCAAAGGAATGCATGCTTTCATTCTGGACAGCTTTAATCAGATATAGTAGAGTAAATTAACAAGCAAGAGTTTGTCATGCATATTGTGCTGTAAATTAGCCAGTCTCTGAAGTTAATACTTTGTTAGATATCATGTATCTTAGTAACAGCTTCTATTTTTAAAATGGAGTTCTATTAACAAAATGGACTGTGATAAAGCCTTCATTATACTCTTTTTTTGGTACTTAATAAACTATAAACTATGTACCAGAAAAGCAAACAAAAATTTTGTTAGCTATTTTAGTACAGTTTTTTTTTAAAGTACCAAAAAAGGAGTATATTGGCAATGTGATGGCTTTATTCCAGTCTATTTTGACAATGGAAATCCATTTTGAAAATAGAAGCTGTTTAGTGCTGTACGTCAAAGTTTTATGTATGATCCATCAAAAACTGAACGTTAAGTTGTAGATGCAAAAACATGTAAAACAAATACTACTTAAGTGTGCAGTGAAAAACGGTGTTGGTTCCCTAAAGGACAACGCTACAAAAACTTAGTAGAAGTTGAAATCTCATAAATTATTACTATGTATGTACAGTAAATACTATAAACAGTTATTCAATACAGGGCACACAGAGCAGGCAATTCAACCTATTGTAATACACTTAAAACACGTGCTGATACAGAGTGTTTTCCAAATTAAGCAGGACGATTAAGCAGCGCCAAAGGAGGTATAAAAAGTGAGGCTAAAATATTATGTCAGATTACAAACACAATCTCCATTGTATACACTTAATTGGTGCTTCATATCCTGTACATACCACTCTACAGCACATTCTGAGCAACACCCTACCACACCCATCAAAAAAAAGAAGCTAAATTATGATACCTTTCCCTCAAAGTACTAATTACAACCTACATATGTACTGCACCTTATCTTATGTTTATGTCAAGAAGAAATTAAATTCTGAATAAAACAAATAAAACTTACATATTGGGGGATTGTGACTACATACTGTACAATACAGTAGTTATACTGGAGGGTTGTGCTGACTGATACTGTGCAATACAGTAGTAATACTGGGGAATTGTGCTTACTGATACTGTACAATACAGTAGTAATACTGGGGAATTGTGCTTACTGATAATGTACAATACAGTAGTAATACTAGGGAATTGTGCTTACCTAATGTGCAATACAGTAGTAATACTGGGGAATTGTGCTTACTGATACTGTGCAATACAGTAGTAATACTAGGGAAATGTGCTTACATACTGTGCAATACAGTAGTTATACTGGGGAATTGTGCTTACATACTGTGCAATACAGTAGTTATACTGGGGAATTGTGCTTACATACTGTGCAATACAGTAGTAATACTAGGGAATTGTGCTCACTGATACTGTACAATACAGTAGTAATACTAGGAATTGTGCTTACATACTGTGAAATACAGTAGTAATACTGGGGAATTGTGCTTACTGATACTGTACAATACAGTAGTAATACTGGGGAATTGTGGTTACATACTGTGCAATACAGTAGTAATACTATAGGGAATTGTGCTTACTGATACTGTGCAATACAGTAGTAATACTAGGGAATTGTGCTTACATACTGTGCAATACAGTAGTTATACTGAGAGATTGTGCTCACTGATACTGTACAATACAGTAGTAATACTAGGGAATTGTGCTTACTGATACTGTACAATACAGCAGTAATACTAGGGGATTGTGGTTACTGATACTGTACAATACAGTAGTTATACTGGGGAATTGTGCTTACTGATACTGTACAATACAGTAGTTATACTGGGGGAATTGTGCTTACTGATACTGTACAATACAGTATTTATACTGGGGGGAATTGTGCTTACTGATACAGTAAGTGCTTACTGATACTGAAGTTTTGACTTATTGGTCAACTCTTGTATAGTGTTACTACACAGCACTTCAAGCACAATATACAAATACATCAATCATGTATGCTAGTGACATCATAAAATGAAAAAAATACCTTTCACTTTTTTTTATTTTACAAACTATTACAAATTCTAACAAAACCTCTTTCAAGTTCACAGGAAAGATTTAGTTTCCAAGAAATGCTGTAAGGATGTACTGTAACACGAAACAGAAACAACAATGATTTATAGCATCACACTCTCAATGCATCTTGTGTAGAGGTGCAGTGGATAAGGAGTCATGCCTGTATACGGAGTCATGCTTGTATGGATAATATACAGGGTATAAATCCTGTTGCGAGTGCAGCATTGTGTCATTGAGCAAGAGATATCACTCTGTTTGCTCCAGTTTACTCAGCTGTAAAATGAGTTACCGGCACTACATGTAGCTGCCGGGGAGTTAAAGAGGGAAGCTCGTCTCAGTAAAATACAGTAAAAATGAGGGATACTATATTTTGATGTCACTTCCGGTTGTGGAGGCAAGATCCGATCCTCTGTCTGTTTGTACCACACAGTACAGCCAGACACTAGCATGTACATTGTGTGTGCAAAATTACATACACAGCGCATTACATTACTGTGACGAGAAACTTATTTGTTTTTTTCAATGCTTTTCTGTCAGAAAGCGAAAGTGAAATTTTAGTGTTATAATACTACAATAATAGTCACCAACTGAAAATTACTGTGAAAAAAAACAAATCGATTCTACTGGGGCTCATACTCACGACATGATTTGAAAAAAAACGTTACTTGCGATCGCCACAACCATCTGGGCTATCACGTGTGGTGACCTTCAAGGCGTTTTAAATAACTATATACCTTGCAATACGAGACAACGAATCGCGCAGCAAAATTTTAACCAATCAAAAAATTTGAAATGAATTATAAATATTGTGCACATATGACGATATCGCCTCTTTATCTTGCGATGGACTAGCATTCTGTCTAGGGGGAGCTATGTGCTACTCATCCAGGGATAAGCACCGGCCTGATAAGCCTTCATGGCTCTAATAGGAATTCTAACTCTCAATGTGTGTGGGGCACAAAGGTTCAGAAGGAATTAACAGCAATTATGATGGCACTTTATAACATCAAGTTGATTTTCAATATGGGGGCACTTATGAATGAGCAAGGGACACACAAGGGTCTTTAAAAGGGCAACATTCAACAAAATATACATGTACATATGCCTATTTGGGACAACTAAAAATCTTATCCGGGCAACCATGACATTAACTACCAGAGATCGCGTTAACGACAAATTTGTCGTATATTACGCCATGACTGAAATTTCTTACGACGCAGGTTGTACCTTGGTCGTAAGATTTAGATAGAGCATGTGGAATTTTACGCCAGAGTTTTTCATTAACAACTAAAATCATGAACATCTTACCTCTCTAATGCGATTCAAAGTTTTATTTCACACAAAAATGATTTTGAATTACTCAGAAATAAGGAAAATTACACAACTACGAGACTAACGGCCGAATGATTCAACATGCCCGTAGTGCTGCCATAAACACATATTATAGGCTAGTACATAGGCCATATGCATGATGTACGTACACTGTACAGTGTATGTGAAAGTTTTGATGTTGTTTTGAATGCAGGCTGTCAATTGTCAACGATATTATTAGCTAGGATTTAAGTTTCATCCTGTATTGTGTTGATGGTGTATCTGTGAAGTGATCACAGTCTGCAAGTCAAGTTACTATACTGTAAAGAAGTAGGCATGTTCAAGACCTGAATAGTATATTATCGTTGACAATTGGTAAAAGTTCACTAAAACCTCATGAAAGTTTGGATGCGATAAACAAAAGTATTTTCTAGTTTATTTTGGGATTGTTAACCCAAATTTCATGACTCAACAATCAACATTGTACAAGGATTGGGTACGAATTTTTCGTAATATTTTTTATGATAATAATAGTCCGATTTTGTAATGTGTTTGGTATTTTCAGCGCAATTTTCATTCACTTTAGCGAGGCAGGCCTACACAAGTGTAGTGTGTTATATTAACAATTATTTGCATGCTTCGCTAGCGCGCAATGCCCTGTACATTACGCAATGCCCTGTACATACGACGGCAAAATGACAAAATACGCCAAACTTCAAGGGCTTGTCGTAAGCAAATACGGCAGGCAAAAAATTATAACGCAACCTCTGTTAACTACCGAATGGACAACTTGGTTTTCAGCAAAATTTGCATTGCATATATTCAAAAAAATTTTTTTGCATATTCAAAAAGATTTGATGGGCAATATTATAATACTTCCATGACAATCACCAATGATGATCTAACTCCTGTCCAGCGGGCAAGTTAATTAAACATGCGTGCTACATTGCTCCTTTTCCATGGTCACTGTCCAATCTATCTTTCGTTGCATACTCAATGGAAACAAATTAACTAAGTCTCTAAACACTAAAAGTGATGTTTCCTTTCTCAAAATTATTACATGAAAATCAATTCAAAAATGTTTGCAGATTTACAGTACTTACTTTTACATCGTATATTTCTAAAGTGTTGCAAGATTTCCTCAATTCATTACCTTACTCTACATTGTGCACTACAGAGTGTGTAGGAGTAGCCTCTCGTTGTGCACAATCCTCTTTGCAACTGATGACTGTACTGCACCTGTTTTGAAGCTACAATTCTATCAAGGATTATGAGGATGAAATTTTGGGGGGTTAGCGCCATAAACTGCTGTAGGACCATGTGCCGTAAGGGCAATAGGGGGCAATTTCCCCACAAAGATTTGCTTTTTTGGTAATAAATGATGTTTGAAATACAGTTTTATGAAAAGGTTGTTCCCCCCCCCCTCCTCCCACATGCTTTGCCCCTCCCAACTAAAACCTCTTACCGCTGATTATAACACCTTTAAGGCAAAGACCATTTTACCGTGAGTTTTATTGTAATATTATTAGTAGTACTATAGTATTAGCTTGGACTATGACCATACACCACAACGAAATCACTTAAATACAATTATATTGCCCAAATATGTGCAATGAAACTCAAATTCCCTTTTTTTAGTATGTTACTCAAAGTAGTATGTTTTAGATCAGAAACAACTTCCAACAAACACACCTTTTAAAAAAAGGGCTGTCGTGGCATTTAATTTCTTTGCATGGATAGTAATAAAGAAAGCAGTGACGTGTCTAATGGGGCTACTCCCCCTCACCTCCCAAACTTCTGTCGAACCCATAAATATAATTAATAATTAACTGAAATATCAAATGAACTATGTGGCATTTTTTGCAATTGTATCGACTAAGCTATCGTTAATTTTGGACCAAACCTTTTACAGTTTGCACCAAAAATCCTCCCATTTTCAACCCAACATCTTTCATTTTGACCCCAAAATCTTTAATATTAACCCAAAAATCTGCACTTTTGGATAAAACTTTCAGGCTTTTATCCAAATCTCAATTTCAGACCAAATTTTTTAAAGGGCCACAATCTACAATATAGAACCAAAAACCTTTGGCTGTGACGGTGGGGTTCTTGTCATCAGGGCCATGCGCGCATGGGAGCCATAATAAATTTTCAAAGCAATACAATTTTAAAATAGCCCATTATCTTTTCACCCACGCTCAGTGGAAAAATTCATGGGAAATTTTCGGGAATTCTCAGGAAATATTATTCTATTTTCAGTAAATTTTCTTCAATTTCTGTGAAATTTTCATATCTCTGTCAATTTTCAGGAAATCTCCGTCAATTTTCGGAAAAACTCCGTCAATTTTTGTGAAATCTCCTTCATTTTCCAAGAAATTTCCTGCATGTTCGTGAAATATTCAATTCCTGGCAGGATTTTTCTTCAATTTCCAGGAAAATTAAAAGCACTGTCAATTTTGAAATATTTCAAGATATGTTGCCAAAATCGAACAAAATTTCAAGTTTATGTTAATAATTTCACAATTTGTCATCAAAATGAAGCACGCATGCAACCGGGAAACCCTTTTCAGGGGTGTCTCTAACTCATACGCGCCTCTGTCAGTCTGTTCTCCCTAATTTAAAACCGACCCTCAGTCAGTTTCCTCAAAAATGAAGAGCAAAGAAAGATAACAAGGTGAAGTAGGTAGTAATTAATTTATCATAAAATAGAATAGATACAATAAATAACGACGTCAAAAATAATAGATTGGCCCCTGCTAAAAACTAGAAAAAAGAACGCCTGCTTCCATATGCTATGTAAAATCAATAACAATCATTGCCATTGATAATGACAACCTAATCCCAAACGTAATAATCAATACAAAAAATAATTATGATATCTGAATTTCCACGTTTCCTACTATGCTAAAACGAATGTAAATACTCCTTCTTTCCCAACTGCTCAGACACTAACAGATTGAAATGCTTTACCGCCAGACATTGATATACATTCACCAAGTCTAAACTGTTTCAAAGCTAAACTTAGCCTACTAAACACGTTATCTGTTTTTTCTCATACTTGTTACGCTTGGTTGTCGTTCATTTCCAGAAGGATTTTTCCCGACTTCACCTGTAAGTTTGCAAAGCACCATAAAGTACAGTAATGTATGCTATACAAAAAGTTTCCATTACCTTTACCTTAACCTATTAAGATTCAGATTCAGGTTGCCACGTACCCACACTAACAATTTCTTAACTTAGCTGTTAAAGTTCCTGGTTAGACTAGCCTCGTTTATTTCATATTTCAAATAATATCATTCTCCTTCACTATCTCTGTGTGACTCTTCAAAAATATTTGTGTAATAAGAATGTTCTATTATGTTTCTGAAACAGTAAAAATATCTAAACAATACCATTCTTTATATCACGTTTTGGAGGTGGCTATTAAAATATAGGATTCGCACCGGAACTTTTCCTCTGCAATCCACAACGTTGCTAATTTACATGATTTTTGCAAATAAAAACAACATCATAAACTTTTGAATTAGAATTGCTGAAATTTATTGTAGCGTCATAACCATTAAAATACAATTTTCAATAAATATCACTTAAAGAAATATTCCTATGTTTT
>JAIGNY010001168.1:562500-700000 GCA_020152595.1 Chiridota heheva | reverse complement strand
ACGTTAATCCTTGCACTCTGCTGAGTGCACAGACAACATGCTTAGACTACATCCCCAGATTACTGCTGATTATCTTTTAAATTAGTTTTCAACAATTTTGATGTTTTGTACCAGAATACAAACTTTTAAATACAAACTTGAAAAAAATTCAAAGTGCTATTTGTACGAATATAAGCGTGCAGAGAATTGAAGAAGAAAAAACACTTAACAAAGCACAAGATATGACTACCTTGCCAAGTTCATGGAAACTGTTGGATGTTTGAACTAAAACCATGGCAAATTACTATACTAAACATACTGACATCGGAAAATAAACCCCACTGGATTGCTGTGATATCCTTTTATCCCTGAACACAACCCCCTCCCTCTCTCCCTCCTCCGATCTCCCGACCTTAACCACAGACCAGTTTCAGCTTCAAATTCAGATCTTACCTGCTAGAGGGGAATTGATCAGCTGCAAAATTAGAGGCCTTCTGGTTACGATGCCAGAACCACGAGGTAGGAAATCTCTGTGAATGAACAAAATTAAACAGCTTTACTATACAAATTCAACACAAAATCAAAATCACACACTGAAAGTATTTAAAGTAATTGACAAAGATTACATACATTCTTGGATAAAATTATGGGGACCCGCTTGTTGTCATAACCCAATTCTACCAAACCTGGTGGAAGAGGTAAAGATTAAATAAATAAAAAATGTATCAGCAAACTTTTAAAACAATAAATAGTATATATATATATATATATATATATATATATATATATATATATAAAAATGTTAAAACAATAAATAGTATATATATATATATATATATATTTATATATATATATATATATATATATATATATATATATATATATATATATATATATATATATATATATATATATATATATTTGTATGTATGTATGTATGTATATATGTATGTATATATGTATGTATGTATGCATGCATGCATGCATGCATGCAGGTGGGTAGGTAGGTAGGTAGGGTAGGTAGGTAGGTAGGTAGGTAGGTAGGTAGGTAGGTATATATATATATATATATATATATATATATATATATATATATATATATATATATATATATATATATATATATATATATATATATATATATATATATATATATATTCAAAATTATGTACACTGTGTATGTGCAAGAAATTATCCATGGTGGATGTCCCTCTTAGACTTTGTTTCTATTTATGGGTTATATCACTTGGTTCTGCCACTGTAGTGGCTAATGTATTGTACAGCATTAAACTCTGTGTATGTGTGGGTGTGCATGTATCTATGTGTGCATGTGTGTGTGTGTGTGTACATGTGTGTATGGGGGGTACATGTGTGTGAGTGTGGATACATGTGTGTAAGTGTTGCTGGAGGGGGGGGGAGTCATCTCAAGTGGATGCCACCACTTATGACTGAAAGATGGAAGAAGCTTAGGCCTGAGGGAAATGGCAGCACCTTTTCCTTATAAACACTTTTGATATGTTATCCACTTATCTGGTACAAAGTTACAAACCTGTTTGAACATTGAAAGGCACCATGCTATTGGTACCTTATGATCATATTACTTTTTCTTGGAACTTTTACACCAGTAATACTGGTGGCAGTTATTCAAAGAAATAATTACAGCTGTTCATAGTGTTTCAACGAACAGTATATTGGCAAAAGACAAGATTCCCAAAGGTCAATTTTTGTATTTGGGTACGATTACATAAGCCCGGGAAGGGCGGTCTAGCCCTGGGAGGGCTGAAAATTAATTCCAATTACATAGGCCCATTTGAGGCAGGCTGGCCCAGGGGTTAGAAGCCGGGCTGGAAGTGTTCATGTGACAGAAACCATGGCAATAAACATTTACACTTATCATTTTATTAATTTTCATTTATTTTAATTAAATTCATTTTCTTAAACAAACATGACCACCTAGTCTGAAATATTCCTATCAATAAATTTGCATAAATTTCCAATTGTTTGGCATTCTAATAACGCTTCAACAAATTCTTCAGCTAAGACCAAATATGATGCTTGCCACACATATCGCACATATTATTATGAAAACGGAGAATTGGTACAACAAAAAGAATGCGCTATAGGCCAAAGGAATTCTGGGTGGAACCAGGAAAATCGAATGACCGCATTCGCATACGCATTCAACACCTGGAATGGTGAGTAAATCTTGTGTAATTAACGTAATGGTAGCAAAGAACTGATAAGCAGCCAAAATGAGACCCCCTCCCCCTTTTATTTCTTGGCCAGAGAAAAGCTAATACAAATATATTTGAAAAGTCCCATGAAAGCTGAGAAGTTGAAATTGTCAAGAATGGTAGAGAAGGGATAGATCTTGACTATGCATATCATAAATTGACAAGATCTGTTTCAGAAAAAAGTTTCATAGGGAACTATTTTACCATAGACCCACACCAAAATTTGAGTGATTTGGTGAGGGTATATAACACCTCTTCATTTTAGCATTAAAAAAAGGTCCAAAACCTCAGGTCAATCCCTACATACCATCATCCGAAAGATATTTGGTGGTACTTTCAGAAAACATGGCAAAAGTTTGCGAAACTTCCCCTTTCTGTTACAACCAGAACCAAAAGGTTTTGTGGTTCCGATGCTTTTTTCATATGCTGATTGAATTGCAAGTTTTGTACTAACTGTCAAGTAATTGCATGTCATGAAATATTTGTTCCATGATATTTATTAATAAGCCACACCCACCAAGCACATCAATAAAATTGCTGAAAACATTAGCATTTGCACAATAATTAACAACATTATCAAAGCAAGACGCAAAACCGGTTGCTCATTATTCCTATTTTAAAAATTTGTCAGTACGCCCTGCCTACTCATTAATATTCATGATATCATTACAACAACATTAGAACATATGAACAGACCATAACCCATGTGTACCACATATGGCAAATCCGATATACTTTCTTGGTGTTTACATCATTAAGCACTTCCACATCAAGCCACGCCCACCATGAAAATTAATGACATATGTTGATAACATAAGCATGCCATGTACCCAATAAACAACAATCATGCCCAGCATGATGCAAATTAGACATACAGTTACTCATTTATTCCCTTTTAAAAATGTTCACTTTAAGCCCTGCCCATTTATAAATTTGCATGACATCACCACCAAAAATAATAGGCCAACATCTGCAGACCATGGACTATCTGTGTAAACACATAACATGAATCCATATCGTCTTAAAAAGCTTTTTGTTGACAAAATCATATTAAGCCCCACCCACTAAGCATATCAATGAAAGTCAACATTTTAATACAATGAAAACGTGCACACTAGCAAACTTCATTATTATAACAAATATGAAACAAAACAGACATGTGATTGTCAAAATAAGGGCATTTCATGATTCCCCGCCTATTCATTAATAGGCATGATATCACCAACAAACACAATAGGGCACATCTACAAACCATGGGTTATCTGAGAATCAAGTTTGCCCTTCATGAGATACTGTGTTTACAAGCTCTTTTCACCAAAATCATATTAAGCCCTGCCCACTACGCATATAAAAGAAATTCAACATTTTTTACACCATAAACATGGGCATACATGTACCAGCTAACATCGTATATACCAAATATGAAACAAAACAAACATGTAATTGTTAAAATATAAGCATTTCAAGATTTTTACATTAAGCCCCGCTTACTTATTGATATGCATAACATCACCATCAAAAACAATAAGGCACATCTACAGACCAAAGACTATCTGTGTACTAAAATCGATATGAATCCAATTTACCGTTCTTGAGATACTGTGTTTAACAAACTCTTTTCAGCAAAATCATAATAAGCCCCAATCACTATGCATATTAATGAAATTCAACGTTTTTACACCATGAACAAGTACACACTAGCTAACATCATAATTATATTTAATATGAAACAAAACAGACATGCGGTTAATCAAATATGAGCACTTCAAGATTTTTACATTCAGCCTCTCCTACTCATTATCATTAATATGCTTGACATCACCATCAAAAACAATAAGGCACATCTACGGACTATCATATACACACACACAATACACACCCACGCCTTCATGACTGGATATAGGCTCCTGATGTTATCACATCGGAACCAAAATGCTGTAGAGTGGCCAATTTTTACCAATTTTGATAACTTTTTGCTATATTCAAGGGTAAGTTATTGCTACCTGGCCATAAATGTTTGAAGAATTTCCCCTAATCTATTCCTAATACAGTATGAAGGCTATGTATACAGTAATTGCAATAATGTTTCGTAGATATGTGCTGCAATTTGCTTCTATTTTTTTTTTAATTCAAAAGGTGAACAATTTCACGCAACTTTGAAAATCTAGTTTCTTATGACCTGATTAAAAGCAGAGCAAATATAAACGAGCCGTTTCCGATGAAACAGATCTCAACCAAATCTTTAAGTACTTTTTGTAGCCAAAGATGTGTAACCGTAACTAAAGAACCTCAGGGAATTTCTATATGGAAATTTGTGCAAGTATTAGAACAGAAACTGCTGAAACTGCACAATGATAAACAGTGTACTAATACAGTATGTATCTCTGTATAAGCCTTTATATAAGCAGGGACATTTTGAATGTAAGTATACTGAAACTACCTGCTATGCTACATAGCAGGTCCCTGCTGGAACATACATTTACCATGGATATCTAAGTAACATTCCTGGATTCACTTTGTAAATCAATTGGGAAATATCCTTGAAAACTAAAGGCACATCGCTAATAAAGGATCATCAATTTTTAACCTTGCATTCATGCACCCTAAAACCCTACCCTTAAATCCTAAAACTCTTAAACCTTTTAAACTCGACAAAAGTAATGCAACCTCTTGAGTTAACATAACGCTGTAGGTAAATGGTTTCTATATGAAAATGATCAAAATAGCCAAAAATAATGGGCTCAGTAAAATTAAATTCCTAAACTTGTAAAACAAAGCTAAATATACATGACATGTACACAACTGATGTGGCGCCAGGGGGCTACATCACCCCCCCCCACTCGATAAAAAAATTGTTGTACGTAACAAATTGGAGATTTTTAACAACCATGTTGGGAGGCTAGATCCCATGTTGGGAGGGGGGGCTAGACCCCTGTTGGCAAATCCTGATGCCATCCCTAATACACAGTGTTTTATTATGGATAATTTTAATTGTTAAAGTTCTCATAAATAATATAGCAATTCCCATATTAAATTCTGCATTGCTATCCAACTAGAATGTAGCTTGTCAATTTCATTTTCTAAAATACAAAATGATCTTAAAGGAATAGTCCCATGTTTTTTCGTAATCTTTTATAAAAAAGAGAAAACTTTCAGAAAGAATTTAGTACAAAAATCATGTTGATATGTTATTCCTACCAAGAGATATTCAAACATTAAGGTTCACAAAAAATGCCAATAAACAAATAGGAAAAGGCTCAGTATGACATCACAGCAACATATTCTCCCACAAAGTTTATGTATTTCATTAAAATCGATTATCCATTTTAATACTAAAACCTGCTAGAAAAATAAATTCATTTGGTATTTATATACATTTGAAATAACTTTTGAAAATTGTTTATAATCATACAGAAACAACCAAATAACATTCAAAGAAATATATAAACATTTGCAATGCAATTGCCTCTATACATCATCTAACACGAATTCATCATACTGTACAAAATCTTTCAAATGCAATTGGGAAATCTTTCAAAATACATATCTCCTAAACGATATCAATCAACCGTTTTTTGTACCAAATTGGCTCTAGAAGTTTGCTATTTCAAGTAAAATTTTACAAAAAACCATGGAAGATTCCTTTAAGTGGGCATGCTTGCCATCAGCTTTAATGATATAAATTAGGCATTACAAAATCATAGAATTTTATCTGCCATTTAAGTACTTCAATATGAACAATGCTTTTTTCCTTCTTAAAATTTAAAGACATTCTATTCTGAATTTTTACTCCTCTTTTATTAATTTTCATGCATCAGGCTGACATGAATCTCCATGCATATACTACAGTACACTGTATGACATGTCTATTCCACTGGTGCTGCATTAATCAGATTAGTCTGCACTGAGAGACAGTATATACTCGGTTCATATTCTCCCAATGGGATATGTTTATGCTTTGATAAAATGGAATAAATCAAGTTCTAAAGATGATGGATAAGCCTCTACGAAAGGAAAAGGGAGAGCAACGTATCTGCTGCACATACAGAAGCTTGCACTGAAGCAATTGGAAATCTAGCTGCATGATGAAAATATACTGTACAGTAACAAGGAAAGAGTCTTATCAGCATTATTCACTTTTTTTTTTTTCTTTTTTTAGTCTGATTTTGATGGATTTTTGGCAGTTTTCATGGGTTTTGATCATTTATAAACAATATACAAGATACCATTCAATCTTCTACATATCCATTTAACTTGTGGTCCCCTACAATGCCTTTTCTTGTTGTAATTTTTATGGACCCACTTTTAGGAAGGAGTTTAAAAGTAGCGTATTTGACGCAATAAGCACCCACTTATGAAAAAAGAATTGCACCACTTTTAAGGCCCCAAGTGTTTTTCCTAAAAGGTGGTCCATGCTCTGGGGGCTGCATACAGTGTGCTATTAAACTAAAATGTACATAAATGTGAACTAGTTCTTTACTAGCCCCACAAAAAACATCATAAAAATGAGCAAAAAAAAAAGCAAAGAATGTCAAACTTGAGTATTTTAGGTCTTCAAATAAATCAAATAAATTGTTATCAGTCAAAAATGTTAGATGGGCGCAAACCTGGAAAAAATATACCATTCCAACAGTTATAACCGCGAAAAAATTGGTAATTCACAATTTGTCTACCAACTGTGGTGTAGAAGTTATCATACCTGTCTACAGACCACGAGGCCCTGGGTTCAAGCCTGGGTTGGGTAGACACACCAGTGCACCACAACTGGTTAACAAAGGCCGTGGACATTGACTTGGCTGTCATTGTTATGTCTTTCCATACGTCGTACTTGTGTTCTCATCCGGGTCGTATTTAGCATTTCGTGATAGCATTGTTACTATCATAACCAATACGCAGGCGACGACCCTGTCATTGTAATTGTGTGTGTTCACTCGTCGTCGTCATCGGAATTCACAGGAAGAATATTTTTCCATTAAAAAACAAATAATCCTTTTTTTCTTTAATTTCTGGAGTAAACAACAGCATAAGTGGTAAATATGTGCTCTAAGAATGTCCCCCCCTCCCCCTTACCCTCGTACTTGTGCGATGAAATGTACATTACACTGCAAAAGAGGTTAGAGTATATAAAGATGTATTTACTACATTTATATTATTTCTGTCGCAATTTTTCGTAGGAAGATTTTTGACATCTTTTTCAGAACCGATTTGATAATTAATCCAACTCTGGATGGGTGCTTATTAGAACATGGGCGCTGAATACGGTAGTACAGTACATTAGTTTTTAACCTCAAAAGTTTGGATAATACAGACTGCAAAACTTGGTTAACACTTCATTTCCCAATCTGTCATGACACGACTGATTTGACATGCACTTTTTAACAAATTATTTTACTACAACAAATACACTCACAGCAGTAATCCTGATATCATTTAAAAGAGCTCAAATAGTTCTTTAAAAAAATGTAACTTCTTGAAGGGGGTTATAATAAAGATTTTTGAAAAAAGATGGGTTAAAGAAAAAAATTCAAAAAACTGCTCAAAATTTAACAAAAAACTTTTTTGTTTTCAAAACTTGCTTGCCCATACTTCCAGACCTTGCTTTTGCCTGAAAACCTGTGAGGAACTTACAAAGACATCAATGCATCCAATTCCAGTCGAATTTTGACTGCCCCTATCATCAATATCTGTTTTAGGGCAAAAGTTGTAAAAAATATCATGATTTTTAGCTTTTTGAGACCAAATTTTTTGAAAAATCAAAGCTTCTGATCACGATCCAACTCACCTACACGAAATATACCGTAAGAAAGATCAATTCACATGCTTTCAAATGAAATCAATAAGAGCAACTACCCTCTTTGTTCATGCCAATATTTAAGTATGAAACAAATCCACACACTAGGAGATACCCAATGTAGTCTAGCAGTAATGTTTAAGATTACAGTGTGGGTGCCCCAGGTTCGATTACCGCACCTGATGCGTGCCATTGATTTTCGTGACTAATTACAGCGATTTTTTTTTTTTTATCTTCATTGTTTTTGCAGGTTTTGCTTTGAGCAAAAAATTCAGACTGGTATCATTGAAAAGAAAATTTCACAAACAATCTAAATATGTAAACTAATTCCTCCATTTGTATTATTCACAAGAAAAAAAACCAGCTCAAAAATAAATTAGCCTAATTTTGCCTAAAATTTTCATATTTATGTCAATATTTCCTTATTTTGACTTTTTTATTAAAAAGTGTATTGCCTTAGCATTCATATACTCCAAACTTTTAGTTATACAAAACGAAAGGAAAGTTATAAAAATCAATTTTGAAGAAGAAAAAAGTCTGAAAATTTTTAGTCATGTTTTAGACCCCCTGGGACTCTAAAGGTTTAAAACATTGACCTTTGTGTAAATGGGTATGAGTGGAGGGGTGTTGCTCCCAGAACCAGAGTGACTCTTAACCCTTACTCTACCAGCACTTTTTTGAAAATGCGCTCGGGAGGCGGGACCAAAGACAGGGCACCCAAAAAGGGGCCAAAGAGGCAGAAGAGTCGGGCCCCTTCCGCAAATGCTGCCTATATTTTCGGGTTGGCGATATTAACCCTACCAGCTCTTTTCTAAAAATGCGCTGGTAATATCGCCGTGGTAAAGGGTTAATGCAGCACTGTATACCAACCTAGAGCCAAGACATGATTTTTGACTGCATTTCTTGGTACTTTGAATCATAATTTTTGTCTAGTTTTTTTCCAGGCTTGAAAAACAATTAGCAAACCTGCCTCACCAGCAAGCAAGCTGGTGACCTTCCAATAAATGTCTGAAATCAAGAGTCTGAAAGTGTATAAGGTTCATCATGGATATTATTTGTATACATGCAATTTAAATTTTGCTGAAATTAAGTTGTCCATCCGGGCAGTAAGCCGAGCAGGTCAAGTAATTATACTGGTTGCCAGATGGCAGATAACTTTTGGTTGTCCCCAGCAGTATGATTTGTCAAATCCAGTGACCTTATTCCCCTTCAACATTCCACAATGCTTTTTGCACTTAAAACAACAAAATGCATTGTGAACAATATTCAAGCTGAATAAATGTTAAAAATGCATTTTTTTCATCAAACTTTAGCATAAAAATATTTAAAAAACACAAAACAATCAAAATGCTGCTGAAATTCTGTTTTATCAATTTGCTTTAAATGCACTTTACATACAACATGAGTTACATAAATAGACAGCATTTGACAAATCGCCTGTCGGATGCCCGGGGCAACTAATATTTATCTCCAGGCAAACTAATGAGAATTTTAAAAACTTAATTCATAATACAGATTATACTTACTACAATATAACTGATGAAAATGCCCAGAAAATAACTTCTATCAGACTTATATTCCATTTATTTGGAAGCCAAAATATTTTGTTATGTTACGAAATGATCTTAAACCTCGTCATAACAACATCATACACACATACATAAGACGTACGTAAACATATATCGCACACGTACACACAAACAATATAATGTACAGTACAGATATATGATCCAGGCCACCAAAGCTGGTTGGACATGTACGCAATGCATGCTGTTTTGTTTGCAAGGCTTGCTCCTTTCAACCAATCATATCTCGCATAAAAATCTCAAGCATATTCATATCTAATCACTGTTTCTTGCTGAGGTCTGTTCTGCTGTGTTAATGCACCTCCGCAATGGGTCCAACACCCGTTCCATGTACACATACAGTATCTTACAGGGTATACCGTACATGTATGCTGTATATATTGTACTGTTACATGGCAAACTTGACCTGCCTTTACCACTTGTTTACGCAAAAGTTTATTAAACTTCCGTGTTTCTTTTTTGATTTGATGGAGCCTGTTATTGCTTTATATTTATAGAGGATATATGGATTACAATTTCCACTGTTTTTTAGTAAGTATAGAGTCTTTTATTATTTATACAGCATTCTCAATAAAATTGCCATACAAAATATTTTACCATAATGTGCATCGCCTCGTCCAATATTATCATGATTATTGCCGGGCAAGTGGATTTTGCTTCTGGGCAAGCATTTCTGTGCATGTGTCTGACCAGCGGGCAAGTGAATTTTTGGGCAATTTGTCAAACGCTGTAAATAGACTAATAATATACTGTACATGAGATACCACAACACTTTGAGTCCAGGGTATTTTCAATATTATAGAAAAAGCAATCTCAGATTCAGAATATCGATAATTGTAATATCACAATATCATAAATGAAACATTATTTAATGATATCATAGATCTTCATTATACATAAAAGACACCACTGATTTTTATCTTATGAACAATTTCAAAGGAAACCAAAACAGGGCTCAAAATAGCATAAGCCCACTACCTGGGGCTATTTGATTTTATGTATGGGCTAACACAAATACAATCATTCAAGCCCACTAGGCTAATCCTATATTCAGAGTTAGTCTAGTACTGTATGTTTATGTGACACATGAAAAATGGGCTTGTTGAAAGTTTAGTCGGGCTAGTGGAAAGTTCAGTCGGGCTAGTAAAATGTAAAGTGAGAAAGTCTGATGGGCTAGTGATAAACCAATGTTAATTTCAAGCCCTATCCTGGAATAGAATATAATTAAAAATATTTGTCATATTCTGTATGATTTTTCTTCCTTAGAAAACAAAATTAGGTTTTATAAATCAGTAATTTTCATTTTCTGCAGAATATCCTCAAACACATAAAGCCTCATAAGTTTGAATTAACAAAGTACGTGTAAAGTACATTTCAATGATGAACTACACAGTACACACACAGGACCTCAGCATGTATAATTATGACGAAGTGTTACTATAACTATGTGTTCAAAGGCAATGAGCCATGAAGTCATACTGTAATATAAAGTATGTACTGCTATAATTAAAGCTTCCATGCAGGAAGCACTAAGGATAAAAATACCCACAAGGACAACTGCACCACACAACTTGTCAAGGCAATTCCTGTGACAAAATTTCACAATGTCTGCTAATAAAATAGCAAACTAAATGTAAAATTTAATCATTTTTCAAATCATTTTTATTGCCCAACTCAAAAATTGCAAGTTTTTTCGTTTTTGGATATCATTACAATTACCACTTATAACATGAATGTCTAACATTCTTTTCCCACCCGGTCTGGAAAATATTCAGAGAAATTTAGAAAAGAAGAATGCTCTCTAAACTGTTATCATACTATACCATAAACATTATTCCTAACTTTGTAAGTACAACTGGGAACTCCACAGATTAATCATCAAACAACTTTTATAACACAATTTTTATGCAAAACAAGCAAACAAGCACAAGTTCATCTTCAAACTAGACTTGAAAGATCACTTTCTATTTATAGAGAATGACCTCATTTGAATACAGGGTAAACAGATGATTGTAAGACCATTGTGTGTCATTTGATAACAAGGCTCTTTTGATGACAAAGCTGCTTTAAAAGTTGAAAGACCCAGTGTTTCTGACAATACAGTGCAGGTAAAACTGCAAACAAAAAAAGTATGACATCATAATCCAACAGGATATGGGTGGAATGTACAGTACTGGAGACAGTTCATGTAAAACCAGGAAATCAAATTGTTTGTGAAGGGTACAGCACAGTAACAGAAACCCATCTGACAAATAGTGACTGCTGATTATCAATACTGAGAAGAATTATGTTGGATCTGCAATAATGAAATGATTACACTGCAACTTTTTAACACACTGCTGAAATTTATGCAATAACTCCTAAATGGAGGATCATGTATAACCATGGTTTTATACCAATTTGTTTCTTTAGTTGTCCTTTATCAAATATATGAAAAACAAAATCCACAGGAATATTCCTTTAATTTGAATAGGGGCATTTATAAGGCATCAAGGGCACTTTGAGGGCAGGTTTGAGGGCACTTGAAATGTAAATAAGGGAGAAGGCCTAATCAATACAACAAGTAGTGTCCTTACATTTTCTTATATTGGGGAACAGTCATCATGAAAAGGCAAAATAGTTCTCAAGAAATATGTATTAGAGAATAAAATGTAGAGAGCTTATTGAAAAGGGGCAGGGTGGAAGCAAAGAGAGGCAGGGTGGAAGCAAAAATGGGCAGGGTGGAAGAAAAAAGGGGCAGGGTGGAAGCAAACATGGGCAGGGTGGAAGCAAAATGGGCAGGGTGGAAGCAAAAAGGGGCAGGGTAGAGGCAAAGAGAGGCAGGGTGGAAGCAAAGAGAGGCAGGTGTGGCAAAAGGAGCAAAAAAAGAAGCAGGGTGGAAGCAAAAATGGGGCAGGGTGGAAGCATAGAGAGGCAGGGTGGAGCACCCTCAGAAAGCAAAACTAGGGGCCTGGATAAAGGGCACAGAACTAGAAACCACATGATACAAATGGTATGAGTACAGGTGCTGATTACTAGATACCATGTGCTGGGCACAGGTACTAAAATGATTGTTGTCCTGAAAGTAAGTATTTAATGTAGGCTACCTTTAAGTATAAGCCTAATACATTTTTTTTTTAAATGAAAATTGTCCACAGACCATGACAGGGCAGAGCAATGGCTGTCCTGAAAATGTTTTTGGTTGTCCCAGGCAACCTGACATATAATTTGTCAAACCCTGATGAAGTGCCTAAATGTGACAAAAATTGTGGAAATTTACTGGGAAATTTATACTGGTTGATTTCTGAGGAGATTGGAAAATGGCAAGATGATAACAGTGTATGCTTGAAAAAATAACTTACTGTAAACAAAGAAATTGATCACCGAATATTTTATTTTAAACGGACAGCGTATTTACTTCAAAAGAAGAACACAAAGGTGGGGTGCAGAGTTCGCATTAACGACAAATTTGTCATATATTACTCTAAGATTTGCGTAGTAAGATTTAGATATAGCATGTGAAATTTTACGCCAGATTTTAAATGACTTTAATGAAATTCATGAACATCTTACCTCTCTAATGCGATTGAAAGTTTTATTTCACACAAAAATAATTTTGAATTACTCATAAATAAAAAAATGACACAACTATGAAGAGTAACTGCCAAATGATTTAACATAGCCCATACAAGTACTGTACATAAACACATATAAGCTAGCTAGTTCATAGCCCTATACATGATGTACGTACACTGTACAGAAAAATTTGATGTTGTTTTCAATGCAGGCTGTCAATTGTCAACGATATAATTAGCTAGGATTCTACTTTCCTCCTGTATTGTGTTGATCGTGTATCTGTGAAGTGATCACAATCTGCAAGTCAAGTTACTATTCTGTCAGGAAGTAGGCGTGTTCGAGATCTGAATAGTATATTATTGTTGACAATTGGTCAAAGTTCACTAAAACCACATGAAAGTTTGGATACAGTAAACAAAAGTATTTTCTAGTTTATTTTTGGATTGTTAACCCAAATGTCATGATTCAACAATCAACATTATACAAGGATTGGATATGAGCTTCTCCTTAATATTTTTATGATAATAATAGTCCAATTTTTGAATGTTTTTTGTATTTTAAGCGCAATTTTCATTTACTTTAGCGAGGCAGGCCTACACAAGTGTGAGTGTTAACAATTACTAGCATGCTTCGGTAGCGCGCAATGCATTGTACATTACGCAATGGCCTGTACATATGACAGCAAATAAACAAACTTCAAAGGCTTGTCGTAACCAAATACGCCAGGCAAAAATTATAACGCAACCTCTGCTCAGAAGTTAACTATAGCCACATGAGAGTTTGGATACAATAAACAAAAGTATTTTTCCATTTTATTTTGGATTGTTAACCCAAATTTCAAGATTCAACAGTCAACATTATACAAGGATTGGATATGAAATTTTTCTTAATATTTTTTATGATATTAGTCCGATTTTTTTAGTTTTTGGCATTCTAAGCGCAATTTTCATTCGCTTTAGTGAAACAGGCCTACACAAGTGTGTGTGTGTTAACAATTCTTGCAAGCTTCGCTAGTAGTGTGCAGAGCCATGTACATTATATGCAGTGCCCTGTACAAATGACAGCAAATTTACAAATTAGCTGAAAATCAAGGGCTTGTCGTAACCAAATATGCCAGACAAAAAATTCTAACACAACCGCTGGTGGGGTGAGGAATATCATTTACAGTTGTACTATTTGAATTATTTTTCTCAATTTTTCTTCGGGTGATAAATTACAATTAGATTCTGTTTTACTACTTTCCTGACATATCTAATAGTTTAAGCCACAAAATCACAGGACAAAATATGATAGAATACTTTTATACACTTTGAAGAATCTGAGGATATGACTTCGCAACTAGTCTGATGTCAATCGTTTCTAACCAAATGATTCAGAACTTTTAAATTGAAATATCTTTTTGAATGCTTTCTTCACCATTTTGTTTCTGTTGAAGTCCTCTCATAAAATGAACTTGCTTGACCGATGAACTAATCCTTAAAATGTAATAGGTTAATAGTCTTTGAATTTTGAAAATACCATGTGTAGCTTTCAAGTTATGAGTAATCAAAGTTTGAATTTTTGTATATATATAAAAAAAAATGTGATGTACATGTATAAACAGGAAAACACCTCAAAATCCTTTGGTAAATCTTGAAAATGTTCAAAATGCCTTCTACAGCTTAAAGTTGGTTGAGGGTATGGTAAAGATCATATCCTCTTCACAAGAATTATCTTCCCTTTTTCAAGGAGAAATGGCAGAGGGTTAAAAAACAAGGATTTACATTTTTTTTAAGAGACTACTATGTGTTATTTATACATATCAAGAGCAACACAAACAATGTAGTATGGGGTGTTAGTATGGGGTGTTAGTATGGGGTGTTAGTATGGAATGTTAGTATGGGGTGTTAGTATGGAGTGTTAGTATGGGGTGTTAGTATGGGGTGTTAGTATGGGGTGTTAGTATGGGGTGTTAGTATGGAGTGTTGGTATGGGGTGTTAGTATGGGGTGTTAGTATGGGGTGTTAGTATGGGGTGTTAGCATGGGGTGTTAGTATGGGGTGTTAGTATGGGGTGTTAGTATGGGGTATTAGTATGGGGTGTTAGTATGGGGTGTTAGTATGGGGTGTTAGTATGGGGTGTTAGTATGGGGTGTTAGTATGGGGTGTTAGTACGGGGTGTTAGTATGGGGTGTTATGTAGCAAAATTAGGTTTGGTGAAAATTTTTGCTACATTCTTCGAACCAATTGCTTTTGGGATCCTTATGCCCTAAATAATAATTCTAGGGTTGGTTCCATTTTTCTTAAGTCCAGTTTAGCCGCCATTTTTAATTTAAAATTGTTGACTACTTTATATGGCAATTTTGTATGCAGACCACTTTAAAGGATTAGTTCAGGGGTCAAGCAAGTCTATCTTTTATGAACAAGGACTTCAAAAGAAACAAAATGGTAAAAAAAGCATTAAAAATTGTTATTCAGATATTGAGATATAAACGTTAAAAGTTTGTTATCCTTTGTATAGAAACAATTGAGAAAGACTAGTTGTGATGTCATAGCCTCAGATTCCTCAGTCATTATGTATTCTATTATATTTTGTCCTGAGATGTTGTGGCTTAGAAACCATAGGATATGTCAAAAAAAGTAGTAAAATGGAATCTGGGAAGGGTATTTATAATATACCACCTAAAGAAAGTTTGAGGGAAAATAATTTAAAGTGAAAAAATTAAATAAACTTTTTTTTTAAATACATTAACAATTGTTCAGAATGTGAGGAGGAAGATGCCAACTTTCCATAGTAGACTTATTACACCAGTCATTTCTACACAGATAAGACAGAGCTTTAAATTTGAATATATCTTTAACGGAATAAGATTATTGAATGCTTTCTTCACCATTTTGTTTCTTTTGAAATCCTCTTTTATATAAGATGGACATGCTTGACCACTGTACCAATCCTTTAAAAGAAGCCCCAGTTTAAATTTTTGCACTGGGTGGTTGGATTTCCTTCATATCTCACAGAATATATGTGGGATCAATCCAACAAGTCAAAAGAAAACCTTTTTAGCGGTCATCTTCAATATCAAAATGGCCGGATGGCCGCCATTAATATACCATTTAAAATGGCATTTCTATACATGTATGTATGTATGTACTTTAAAGATTAGAGACCATGGAGGCTTCTCTTTTTATTCTAACAGTTATTGCCTATTAATGTGAAATGAAATTTAATCTAAGATAGCAGATTTAGCATCAACTCTGGGATTTACTTTCTTGATAAACCAAATCATGGCAGCCATCTTGAAATTCAAAATGGATTAAATTTTACATTTTTGGCATATTTCTCAGATAACAGAAAATGAATAACTAGTTTCCCATGTGAAGTTATAAATTGTGCTGTATGTTTACTGATTATCAGTTGCTTTCACCTGTACAGTGTAAACGTCATCAAAACTGTGTTTGTGTGTGTTCAGAGAAAAGAAGGGGGAGTTCCAAACAAAAGCTTTTGATGTCACATGCAAAAAAAAATCTAGGTTAAAAAACCCAAATGAAACAAAATTACAAAAAGTCTATTGTTGCTATGATTCTCTCAATTTTTAGATTTGTAAATGGCAGCCATTGTGCATTGTTCAGTTGATAGTGTATATACCCCTGCACACACAACATGTACTATTCTGTAACTTCCAAGTAAATGTGCAAACTCTTTGTGAGGGAGTAGGTTGAATATTATACCCAGATAACAACAAAAAAATGAAATGTTGAATTCGATTTGGGCTCATGCTATAAACTTAAGTTAAATTGATCCTCCTTGGAAGATGTTCTGCCTCACTTTATCACCCTCAGCTCAGTAGGTGGATTCTACCTGGTTCTTTTGTTTGGCATATTGTTTTGGTCCAAACTGAGAATGTTCCCGTCAGTGTTTAATTCTAAGAGCATACTGTAATGCTAAATGCAACCTGTTTTCTTGTAAAGCTCCTTATCTGAGATTTTATTTGACCAGTGGATGCAGCTTATTTCCAGAAGCATCCTTTGTGGGAGGTTTTGATTATCTTTATGTTACTTTTAACGACACCTAAGCAATTTGAGTTATGTAATACTGTGAGTCTTGTGTTACTATGCCTTCCATGAAGATGTACTGCAGTCCTGTAAAAGCTGTCATTACTACCTATCACCCTATATCTGGGCTCCATTATCTCCAGACCCGCCCAGATACATTAAGTCATCAACATACTCAAGTGGATCACTTTTACTTGACTTTGGAATTCTCAAGTAGAATAGTTAATCCAAAAAATAAGTCTGGACTTCTTCTTATTAGTGCATTTGTTTTCTCCATTTCAAGTGCTTTTTGAAAGCAAAATCTTGGAGTAAGACCCCACTTATAATAGTTGGATCTATTCTTTTCTGAGAAGTCTGGACCTTTCTCCGAGTACGTCTGTTATCCATAGCTGATCAGTCTATATGTTTTCCCCTGAAGTTTGTCCCATGTTGTTGAGATAACTGTATTCAGATGACCCAATTCTGGACTCAAGGAGTGTGCGTTCATGTGCTCATAGTGTGTGTGTTATTTAGGATCATGGCACTAAATGCAATACGATAATAGACCTTCCCTATCAGATTGATGATTGTCGGAGGGACTTCGACAATTGTCAGGGATGCATGGAGCCTCTTCTACTTCCATGGAGGATTTCTAGCTACGCTAAATTCATCCGAACATAAGGTTCATATAGCCAGTACTTAAGCAAATGAGAGCACCCGTCTATTGCACAGGTACCAGTCTATTGCAAGTTAACTTCCCCAGCAGTGCTGGTACTCATTTTACAGCTGAGTGGACTGAAGTAAGTCCAGTAAAGTGTCTTGCTCAAGGACACAATGCAGTGCTCATGACTGGAATCGAACCCGATTCCCTTTCAGATACGAGCATGACTCCTTAACCACTGAGCCACTGCACCTCTCATGGAGGATTTCAGTTGTCACAATTGTAGCCATTTTCCGGCAATTTGACAATCAATTTCTTGGCCTAG
Organism: Chiridota heheva; assembly: GCA_020152595.1. NCBI lineage: Eukaryota > Metazoa > Echinodermata > Holothuroidea > Apodida > Chiridotidae > Chiridota > Chiridota heheva. The sequence goes on along the minus strand of JAIGNY010001168.1, from coordinate 681,859 downwards.
GCACTAGGGATGGTATCATTATCCCAGATGCTCTTGAATAGGTCATGGATGCCTTTGTGTTGAGGTTAGCTTTCAACATCTCCTTAGCTTGCCACGCCTTTGATGACACCCCTGATTTTGGCTTGCAAACTAGGCTGGTAAGTTGAACTACAGACAGTGTAGTACTCTACGGAAGTGTTGGACTGCAGGGTGAAAGCCTTTGACAACCTAAAGCTGGTTCACTCCCTACTCTCTTGAATTGTAAGTCTGCAGAAAATGCAAAATGTGACAAATCCAGAGGAAATGCAAAGTGGTGGCTTAAAAGATTTTTATCTGAGCAATAACAACAATTATTGCATTTCCCCAAATTGTGAACCAGAGTAGATGGCAGAATACAGCTTACCGTCATCTTAAAATAAAAGTAGCTGTTACAGCTAATGACAAATACTTCTGACTTACTCAACAGTTAGGGGTAGCAACATTTTCCAACTATTGGAACATCATAGCACTATATTTTCATATGTCAGAAGCATACATATAAAGTCTTTGTTGTTAATTCAACATCCTTCTCATAGCAGGATTGGTTGCAAGATGTAGATGCAGCATGTTGTCCTGTTTCACTGTCACCAACATCTACACAATACTAGAGAAGCTAAACAAGGCCTGCAAATGAGCAGACAAAGAACCTGTAGACAGCGCCCGAGTCGTATATAGCCAGTGCCCAAAATTTGGGGAGAGGGGCGTCCAAATCTGACGTTTGATTTTGATGTCCAAAATCTGGGGTTCCAAGAGATCTTGCTGATGTTATATCTGGAAAGTGGGGGTGCGAACCCTTCCAAACCCCAGGAACTGCAGAGGAGAGCTTGTTTTTCCATTTGGTCCACCAGTCACTTCATTTGTCCCACCAAATTCATTGTGGTATATTGTAGTACTGGTGGGCCAACCTGTTTTACATGAGGGCCTGACAAACATATTGAAAGTTTATAGCAATTTTCATAAAACTTGGGAGAAAAATCATTCAAGGGGTACATTTTCATCAACCTTTTCTTATTTAAAATAAAAAAGTTGAAGATAGGTCTCTGCCCAATCAATCCTCCCCCCCCCCCCCAAACCCTCAATTAGTTGGCCCCACCTCTATTTTAGGGATTGAATGTCTACTGATGAGCCATTTTTGTCATCAATTGATCCACCAGTGACAATTCCTCCAAGAAAAAACTGACCAATAAAGCACTGCTCTCTTTAAAAAATATCATATTACATCAAGGTTTCTCATATCAGTAGAACCACTGTAATTGTCCTTAGCTCAACCATGGAGATACTATTTGGAATAGTATCTCCATGGCTCAACCAAGATGACTATATACTGACGCTGGGTTGAGCAATTAATAGAAACCCATTTTGTAAAGTGTATACAATGGAGACTCATGTCCACTACTGATCTTTAGCTGGACAGTTGAATGCGGTTTATATCAGTTGTTTCATTTAGGTGTTATTGAATGAAAATGCAGCTTTTAATTGAAATAGATGCCAAGACAACTGTGTTTGTATTGAGCTAATATACTTATCTGAATCTTACAAGGAACTTATATGATACTTTTCTACTATTAAATCTCAGAAATGTTGAGTTTTGGTTGCCAAGCAACATTTCTTATCTTTGGTAGTTAAAGAGAAGCAATAATTTTCCCAATATGGCCGCCACTTTGAAATTCAAGCATTATGAGCCATCTGTAAGATGAAAATGGCTAATTTAGTGTCATGTGGTATCCATATCTACTTGGAAGGTACTTGTACGATTCACTGCAAATAAATGATCTCAGAAATGATAAGTTAAGGCTAAAAAATATTGCTTTATTTGATTTTTCAGTTAGAAAATAGCAAAATTGTGCTAAAGTTGGGTCAATTTTGAAATTTGAGGAGGCTGCTACAAAAATGCTCGAAAAAATGGAACCAACCCCAGTTTTAAAGCTAAGGGTATAAGGATGCAAAAAACATTGGTTCCAAAAAAGCTAACCAAAATATAAAATTACACAACGACCTGCAATAATTACATATTTGCTCATATTTGCAGAGAAAATCTTTAAAAAGGTGTAAAAATTGCCAATTTTTTGATGAAATTGTTTATGTTTTGTTGATGTTTTTTAGTGGATTTTAAATCAAACAGCCTCTACCTGTCCACTAACAGTACCTCTTTAATCACATTATTTTGTATTTGGAGTTGTTTCTTAATCTGAAAACTACATTGTAAAGTACATGTACAGTACATGTAGCTTTTCAACTTATTCAGTGCTGCAAAAAAAGTTATACTTTTTCATTTTATGTAAATTGTAATCGAATTCAGACATGCATTTTGAATATTTGTTACATTATTGGGAATGAGTCTTTGAGATCTTTGAATGACAACTAACGTGGTTATCTTTAATACTGTATGTTTGTGTTACAGTATGTGGCTAAAACGTGTTTACAGTAGAGCTGGAGATAAGAAGTTTGGAGCATGTGTGCCATATACATGCAGACCCCTAGCTTTGCTGTTTTACAGGGGTGGCCCGCCCTGCCCCTTCCATGGGCCCGCCCTGCTCCTCACGAGAATTGTTTTGTGTTTTTTTAACCTAATAATCTTAATTAACCTCATAAATGAATACATAATGATAGCATAGTAAGCAATTGTCCCATTTGTAAAGGGGCCACTGGACTCCATGCCGAAAAGACGCAGCGCTTCACACGCACATTAATATGCCCCTCAAGTCTAGCACCGTGCCCCTATTTAAATCAAGCTAAGGGTCTGACATGTATCTAATTGGGTTTTTGCCCACACCTCAAATGATGCTGATTTGACTCCTTCGTTAGCCTATGTTCGAAGGCATAAACCAACTCCCACTGTCCCAGGTCAGCTACTGTAGGAAAATTGTAATTGCAGGTACACAGTACAAATGGTCTCTCAATTACAAGTGTGGGTAGGAAAAGTGCAACACAACAATTAATTGAATTTCATAATTCAGAAACATTTAGGCCCAATTAAAAACTATGCTTATAATTTAAGGAAATAAAGAAGGAAATCTTCTGAATGTCTCACTCTCAGGCTGTTAGTTTTTTCAAGTTCAATCATCTTTATTGCTTTACTCTTAATCTGAATTGGTCCGTAAGCAGGTAAGTGCATTTGCCATTACATTACTCAAAGGTCCCGCCCTATATCCTCATATGGTTTTCGTCTCATATGGTGGACCGCTTGAAAAGCGTTACTTTATAAGCCTACTCATAGCTGAAAAAGAAAATGCCCGCTATCAGCATGAAAGGTAGTGCTATGGCCGCACTCCCCACCAAAATGACCAAATCCATATTTCCGTCATCTAAAAAAAAAAAAAAAAGTTGTATTTCCAGCAATACTAATACGTCTCATGGTTTGATATCAAAACACATTACTTTATATTCCGTAAACACGCGTTGTTTAGGAAGATTTTTGATCATAGCAGAATTCAGTTGGGCAATTTACTTTAAACTGTCAACTTTGAAAATTAAAGAATAAAATCTAGTTCAACATAATGTTTCAAACATTTAGCAGTGATGAACAATATTTTCGGTCATTAAATAATCTTGTAAAAACAAAAAAAAGATCTGTGTATCTGAACATTCTATTTCTACATGCACTTCTGTAACGATATATCAAGATAATATTATTCATATATGTATGTTAATAAGCTATTACCTAGAGCGTCCGTAAAGAATGTATATAAACCAGCTACACTTCGAACCAATGAAATCATTTGAGCTAATTCCCCCAAGCGATAAACACATGGCAAACATCCAATACATACAGAACGTTATAGCCACGGAAGTAATGTCCATAGCATGTACAGTACTTACATGTATAAATAAGCAATGAACGGCAGAGATCTTTAAAAGCTGAAAGTTACAGTAAATGGGGTTGAAATCTGTATTTCCTTTGAAATTTGAACAGTTTTGACTGGGTTCAGTGTTACAAAATACATTATACACATGTTAATCACACAGGGGGATGAAATTCAAATTATTCAGAGAAAAAATGGTCATTTTTTCTTGACGACCATATCGATTTTCTTTCAATTTGATCTATTGGTAGATATTTAGGCATGAATAGTATGTTCAAAAGTATTTCTTCTATATCAGCCCGCTTCAAACAATAAAGAGGTACCAAATTTCACCAAAATTTCCACTTTTTCCTAAATTCCTCATTTTGTAGTCAAAATTTGTAACGAATTGTAAACACAAGGGTTCTGAAATTGATAATGTGGATACACCTAGTGTCATATTCATCAAAGTAAAACTTATCAATATTGGTACATTATATAGTAAACAAATATTGACAAGTTCCAAAAATCAACAAAATCACACACAAAATTGCTATTTTTAGATTTTTTTTAGTATGGATATGCATTTTTAAGGCAGAATATCATCTCTCTTTTTGACAGTAGAGGCCTGAAATGTATTGTATATGTAGAACCAGACCCCTAGCTTTGCTGTTTCACAGAGGCAGCCCACCTCGCCCCTCTCTGGGCCCGCCCTGCCCCCTTGTGGTCCGCCACCCTGTCCTTCATGAGAAAAAAATGTAATACTTGTTTTTTTAACTTAATAATCTTAATTAACCTCATAAATGAAATACCTTACATGGATACAGGATGATAGCATAGAAAACAATTGTCCTGTCTGGCTCATGAATCGTCCTTTTCAGTCAGAATAGTTTCATTCTGAGGTATGATTATAGCTCAAATCAAAGAGCTTCTTCACCATGGGATTGAGCCTTAAGGGGGCCCCTGGATTCCATGGCAAAAAGACACAGCGCTTCGCACGCACATTAATGTGCCCCTCAATAAGTCTAGCACCCTGCCCTTTCTTAAATCAAGCTAGGGGTCTGTACAGTAGAACCCCTAATACTATCAAAGAAACAAATAAAATTCCAGCTAAATAACATAAATAAAAGTCTAATTTGGCCACTCCAAAATGTACCCAAAGGTCATTTTTTATCACTTTCCTTGAAATTGCTTCACAAAATGACATATTGAGGCTACTAATAAAACCCAACTATCCAATCTATTGCTCTGATATTTGAGAAACTGGTACTCCATGTACCAAAATTGTAGGAGTATAGCCTATTAATAATTTTACATATCGGTAAAACATTATATTTAGGTCCAGAACTCCACAAAATCACAAAAATAGCCGTTTTCAACAATTTTCCACGCTGAGGCACCCATTTGAAATAAGCTTGCATGGTTTTGCCCGAAGCGAAACCATCAGTTTCCAAACCAAAATCGGTTTTAACCGGAAAATCGGTTTTTCACTAGTAATGTAAACGAGCTTTGAACATAAAGTCCATTACAGTTACTATAAGTGCAGTGTACTGCACTGTTATATGATAGCTGCTAACGATGTTTGTATCACAGTAATTTCTGCAAATAATGTTGAAAATGATAACGGGGGCATTGATCAATAAAATGTATTGATAAACTTTATTGTTGTTCGCGTGTAAAGTGATTTTATATACCCCATTTGCCCCTAAAATAATGCCTATTTCACCCCTTTGTCAGTCTAGGTCCAAAAGGCACTAAACAGGTCTTGATGTCCCAAGGCAGTCACATAAAAAAAGTTGTGAAAAAGGCTGTGTCGACAGGCCATCTATAGGCCCTTATTTGCTCACGATTTTTAATTCATAGTTATGATTTCAATTCTTCCATACCAAAAAAAATAAAAAATTGCCAGATAGTTGTTAACAGATAAATTAAGTCTCTAAATGTGATGCTAGCCATCGTTTACTTGATCAGTGATAAAATGAATGAAACATTAACCACGGCCAGGCTAGGCTTCTATTTGAAAAAATAATAGTTCAACCAAAAAAATCCTCATAAATCATGCATACCTCTGTTATTTTTCAAGCTCAATAATCATTCATGCTATGCTTTTAGTTTAAACTTAAGCCCTGTTTCTTTCTTATACTTAAGCCACCAAATGTTCTCTCCCCACAGCCTTATATGATGTTCACCTTCTTCAATGTACTATAAAACTGTGTGAATTACAAACAAATATATATAAAATTGATTTTAATTTTAATAAGGCAGAAAAGAAAATGCCCGCCAGTAAAAAGTAATGTCCCACTCCCCACCAAATTTGTATTTTCTTCATCAAAATGGAAAATAAATAAAAGTGTATTAAAAGTGTGTTCCTGCAATCTCTGTACGAATAATACGATACGCGATTTAAATACATCAGGATTGAAAATTAAACTAAAATACATTGTATTCCGTACTTAAACCGGATCTTGTTTCAGCAAGGAGCTATGAAAACATTTTCTTTTTACAACATGTGCCACGCACCCAACCAAATACAATTCTTTGGCACTCTGCAGACAAGTTCAACATTGATTTGAAACATTTGATAATGTTAAACAATATTTGTGGTCATTCAGAATCATATAAAACAGCAAATCACATCTGTACTTGAACATACTGTACTATTTGTAATTTCTACTTGTGAAACGATATGCAGAGCGGAATGCAGAGATAATAATATTAATTTATGCATTCCAACCGGTTATCACCTAACGGGTCCACGAAAAACATATATGAACTCGCTCCACTTCAAACCAATGAAATCATTTGAGCTTGTACCCCCAAGTGATTAACACATGAAATGGGTCAATTAAAACATAATGACAGGAGAACGGAATACATTTTTTAAAACAAAATGCATAAAATCTTTCGTTCTTTTTAACTTTGAACAATTTTGACTGGGACTGCATGTTGTTCAAAGGTTTAATATACACATGAAAATGAGATGAGGGGAAGGAATACAAATTTTTTAAGCGAATGAATAGTCGTTTGTTTTCACTTGCGACCTCATTGTGAAATGTGAATCATACCAGCTTGGTTTGATTCACAAACCAAAATCTGGTGATAGCACGGGGATAATTTATCTTCGTTTTACAGTATATTGTTATTCCATAACAATCATGCAATTAATTTAGTCTACTCTAAACCATGCTACAGCTATTTATAGCGACAGTTTTTCCCGGCAGAAGCTGAATTCACACTAAAAATAAACTTTTGAAAATTATATTAATCTTAAAAACTCATTCATTAATCATGTTACTACAACAACACGTGAATCTAGGGCTACACACGCAAAGTTTCATTTGTATCCAGGGGCCCCATATACACATTGAATAATGTGTTATAACTTGTACTAGCATCATACACTACATGCATAGGTTCAGTCAGTACAGTAGGGCTTGGTTGGGTGTGAATTCGTAAATGGTCTCGTAATACTTGGCTTGCGATTTGCGATATATTTGTCAGGATTTATAATGGATTCTCTAGTATGAAAAAAGCCAGAAAGACTCAGGAGAGAATCGACATGACTTCAAATAAAAAGATTATAAAGGAATGAAGGTAAATTTGTTGTGGTCAGGAAAATATTAGCCCGGGAGGAAGACACAAATACATAGCATCATCAAACCTGTTGTATGGGTACATAATGACTATTTATTTCCAAACAATCTCAATTGTATTTATTGATTGAAACGGCCTAAATATCACAGGGACCCTTAAGGCTTAAGCTCCTGGTGAAGAAGCTTTGGGAATTTAGCTAAATCATAACTCAGAATGAAACTACAGTATTCTGATTGATAACATAACATAACAAGATGACGGGCTCAGAAGGGTGAGTCACACCCTAAATAGCCCAAACAAACACCACCACAACCACACAAAAAAAAAATCAAAACGCCCAGAGTTAGTAAAGAAGAGTTAATGAAGAACTTATCAATGCTGACTTTAAAATTGTATACAGAATTGGGAGCTAACTATCCACTCAGACAAACCATTCCACTCATCAGCAACTCTTTGCGAAAAGCTAAAACACTGAATATCTATCCGTGAGAACTCTTTGGTCAACTTCAAACTGTAACCACGTGTCACATGAGGTTACCTGAAAAATGCAAGAAATTACAGGAAGCCAAAGCATCACTACCACATAGGAATTCAAAAACCTAATTCATATCGCCACGTACTCTTCTCAACTTTAAGCGTGGTCAAACCAAGAATTCGCAACCTAGATTCATAAGAGAGATTCCTTACTTCGGGAATAAGTCTAGTGGCTCTTCGCTGAAACTGCTCCAAAATGAACTTATCCTTCTCATAAAAGGGACTCCAAGCTAGCCTAAATAGCATACTCAAGGTGAAGCCTGACTTACTGCTTATGCAAATTAAGAACAACATCTCTACCAAGAAAACAAAAATTTCTTCTAATCAAACAAAGCATCCTATTTGCCCTTGCAGCTGCTAAAGCACACTGTTTAGAAGGCTTCAGATTACTAATAATGACAACACCTAGATCCCTTTCTTGATCAACACAACCAAGATATGTACCATTCATGCAGTAATCAAAAGCCAAATTGCTCTGACCAAAATGAATAACTTTGCATTATCAACATTAAATGACATCTGCCATGTTTGGGACCAAGAAACTAACTTATCCAGATTGTAAAAGTTCAGAATCCCTAGCATCATCAACAATACTGTACAGCTTAGTGTCATCAGCAAATTTACAAATCCTGGAGCCAAGGAAAACATCAATATCATTAATAAAGATTAAGAAAAAAGAAGTGGACCCAATACAGAACCCTGAGGAACACCACTTGTAACCTTCTTCCATGGAGATACTTCACCATTAACAACAACTCTTTGTGGCCTGTCAACTAACCAAGAATACATCCAACTGGCACACTTTCTCTCTACACCAAGCGCTCTAGTTTTCATCATGAGCCTGCCCAATGGAAGCTTATCAAATGCTTTTGGAAATCTAAATAGATAACATCCACATTATGACCAGAATCACCTAATTTAGCAACATCATCAAGAAACACTAATAAATTAGAAACACAAGACCTCTTAGGTAAGAACCTATGCTGGGACAAATTCAACAAACCACTCACCAGTAAATGATCTAGTACAACATCCTTAACAATGGACTCCATGAACTGAAAAATTAACATCCTTAATGAATACTGGAGAGTGCACAGTAAGATACTCTACAACATCACCAGCAAGGAACTCCTTTAGTAAAAACAGATACATAGTCATTCAAAACCTCAGCCATATCATACCACTATTGATAGTAACACCATCATTACCCTGGAGGGGACCAACAACCTCCTTGTTTTTTTGCTTTGAGCAAACATAAGAATGAAAAGACTTAGTAGAATTAAGAGGACTTCAAAACAAACAAAATGGTAAAGAAAGCATTGCAAAATTTTATTCTGTCAAGGAGATGGCTAAGTTAAAGTTTGGTGTCATTTCGACCTCTTTGGACAAACATTTTTCAAAAAGCACTTTAGTAACTTATCAAACCCTAAGTGAACTTTTAATGATCCTTATACAGTACCTAGCAAGCTCCGCAGGACACCCACTGTTTTTATAACAACGCCAAAACTTCTTCTTTTTCCCAACAGCCTGCAAAACCTCCCGAGACATCCACACTGGCCGATTACGCCTACATACTTTCTTTAGTGGGACAAACCTATTTATACCCTCCAAAACTTTAGTTCGGAAAACATCCCATGCTTTGGAAGGATCTAAGTCACATAGCAAAGAATATCAAGTGCATTACTACCACGAGTGAGAAACAACACATGCTGGGTGAAAAAGCATTCAGATACAATTTCCAGAAAATCTTTACCGTGTGGACCACTACGTACAAAGATTCCGATCAATGTCTGAAAAATTAAAGTCCCTAAATACAATTACAACAACCCTCCTAGAAGCAACTTTCCTGAAGCAGTCAAGCAATTTCTGATTGTTCTCAGGACAAGAATTTGGTGATCTAACGATAGGCCTACAACACCAACAACCACTGAACTACCAACATCGCCATCAACGATTTACCCCAAATCAATCACTTACCCCAACTCAATCACCTGTGTACAAAGTCAATTGGTCTGAAGTAAATTGACCCACCCCAGAGTCACTCTGGTGACTGACAATTTGGTAAAATGACACACATGTGAGTCACTATTTCATAAATACAGTACCTATTCGAGCAGTTTAACAATTGCGCCGGTAAAGGGATGGTAAGCCGCCGATAAAGCGCCAATAAATTGCTAGTAAAGCGCCGGTAAAGCCGCCAGTAGAACGCGGAAAAAAAACCCGTTATCGAAGCCAAAAACATGATATTAGTTTTCATGCAACTTGCGATTTAATCTTTCAATACAAAGATACTATCACGAGCGTTATTTTCTAATCACAACTCTTATTTCTTTCAGCGAGGAAAGTCCTCAGTCTACTGTGTGTAATATTTAACTTCTGCACACGTACCGAACCTGCAAATTTCTTTAGTTTCAAGATACGTTTAAACTGACACAAATTGCCGTTTTAAGCAAAATTAAGTATTTCATTTCCCGTAACTTTTCAAAGGACACAGATCAGCCCACTAGAAATTGGTAACCACAATGCAGAGTGTACCACAGAGACTTACGATCATTATCTATTTTTAACAAGTTCAACAAAAAATTACAACCTGAAAAGTTGGGAACCGTGGCAACACAACTTGTGTCTGCACTATCATGGCGGGCACGGCCATTTTTTTTGTACATCATAAAATAAAAATTGAATAAAATAATATAAACGAAAACTAAAATGATAAGCCAAATGAAAAGGATCGGCGCAATTAAAATAAACAAGTTCAACTTACTGAGATTTCCATGTTTTATCCTGAAATATATAGTATTCCAAATAGTCGAGTAAAATCTACCTCGTGAAATATTTCCAGCAAAATATTAAGAAACGTTGTCAAAAACTTTTCAACATGTAGTTCCATATACAGCAAAAGTGAAACGCAAAAGAAAATAGAAAAAATAAAATAAAATGAGAACAAATAAAATTCTGAACTAAGCACTCTTTGCTCAGTGTAGACCTCCATGTTGAAAAGAATACATCACAATCTATGTCCGAAAATTTGACACCAGCGACGTTAGTAAACAGACACATACATGTTCATCCCACTATTTGATAAGCCCAGGTGCTAAATTATTTCTTTATAATTAGATTGTGCGAAATTGTCTTTCTTTTCAACAGATATATTCTAATTCTTACCCAAAACTTACGAACATTAAACTATTAACATTAATCTCCATGTAACACATACTGCAAAAACACGGCAAACTTCTAAACAATCATAAACAATGCCGCTGCCCCATTCCCAGCACCTTTGACAGATTTGTTTACAAATTGACGCCAGCTGCGTCTGGACTTTGGCCTAGCGCGGTCCAATTAATGAAAATTGGTACATTTAAAGGAAAATACTTACAAAGGTATATGCCCCCTCCCGATTTTCATGTTGTCTTTCAAATATTTGAAGTCTAAAGACACAAACTTGAGTTTGGTGGTAATAGGTAAGGGACCGGGGATCACAGCGAATAATAGCGATTTGAGTGATTCCTTATTCTACATGTTTAATTTATCATTATCAGGCTATCAAATTTAGGGTGGGGGAATTCTCCTTTATAAAAACATACATTAATTTGGTAGATTATCTCCTCCCCTCTCCAATTTTCTTCAATTTCTCCACAAAAATTAAAGTATTACTACAGCAAAAGGGAGCGGATGGGGGCGGGGAAGGCGAGGGCGGCGGGGGAGTGGATCTTTGTTATGATCTCCTAGCTCGTTTGCAAGTTGAAGCGATAAACTGGGATCGTTAAAGTATTCAATTTGGGGTGGGGTAATCTCTTTTATGAAAACATAATCTTGTAGATCGTATCGTCCCCTCTCCCATTTTCTTAAATTTCTTCACAAAAAATGTAAGTATTACGAATAGGAAGAAGGGGGTGGATAGGGGAAAGGTGGGGGCGGCAGTGCCATGGTTCTTTGTTAAGATCTCCCGTTTCAGGTTTTAAACGGCAAATTTGATCACCAAACATTGAATTTGAGGTGGGGGAGTTCTTTTTAATGTGAAAACATACTTGGTATATGATATTGTCCTTCCCCCTCCCCATTTTCATTTGTTTTTCCGAATGAAGAAAAGGCGATGCTTCCATCATCGCTCTCCCATGCTCAGTGAATTTCCTTATATTTCTCACTTCACAAAATGGTATATGTCCACTCCCCCTTCTGGTTTTGGTATTGTTGTCTTTTTTTTTTATTTTTACGGCTTTCCTCCATTTTGAATGTTTACATAAAAATGTCATGCATGCATGCAGTATGTCTTTCAACAACTTACTGCTGCGTGGCCAAGGAGTTCAAGGAAACCTGTCGCCAGGGTTTAAACCACCCAGAAGTAGTATCATGTGAAGGGGGACGCGGGCGGCATATCATTGAACGAGATATTTTGTTGTTTTTCTGACACAGTTTTAATAACAAGGGGGACACGGGCGGCATATCATTGAACGAGATATTTTGTTGTTTTTCTGACACAGTTCTAATAGTTTTGCGCTAAAAAGTAGAATTTATACTGATGTGATGTGTAGTAATAATTTGCTATACATTAGCTTGGCGGCCATTAACTGGGGCGACAGCTCCCTACTCGAAAGTAATGTACCACTGGTTTATGGATGTTTTTCATTCTTTGTTATGTGCAAAGATGGAAGTAAAAAATATGTTTTCAAAACAAGGAAATAGCATTTGTTTGCAGTTTTACAGCTTTTAAACTTTTTGTTTTCTTTTATTCTTATGATGGAGAAGTTTCAATAAAATTTTCTTTATCTTTGGAAACTTGTTTTGGTAAAGTTTTAAACATTTCTTTTTTTACCAGGACTTTAATAATCGGAATATAAATATCTGAGTTAAGTTGATGTTGTTAATTTCATTGTGTATTCTCCCATACTTTTTTCAAGTGCGATTTGTACATATTTTCCCGTAAATTCCAAGTCCTAACAAGTTGCCGTTTGCTACAATTTATAAACATTGCGCAGCTTTTTCTGTCTCGTCTAAGGAATTGCATTTTTTGAGGTTGGAAAAAGTTTTGCTAACTTTTTTTAATTTGACATGCTTTCAAAATATTCCATGGATCAATTATATGGCAAAAATTGTTAATTAAAATTGTTGGTTTTACATATATCTATTTCACCAAGATTGAATTTACATACACAAATGAAGATTACAATATGTTGGAATTAAAAATAACAGAAAAGGAAAAAAGTACAAGCAATATTGCAACTAAAAATAATCTGCACATTAAAAAGGAAAACACTCAACTCGAAGGAGAGTAGAAACTTTATTCCCAGTTAAGACTTGTCGTTATTAAATTCATGAATGAATTTAATTATTTTGATGTGATGTTCTAATATTCCGATCTGAATAATCAGATGTGATGTTCACATACAATTGATGTAGGCCCTAATAATACTTTGATATGATGTTTCAAACTCCCATTGCGCTATTGATGTTGTCAAACGTTTCACTCAATTCAGACCTTTCATTGATTACTTAACTGAACAGGCACGGCAATATTTTGATGTTATAATGACACTGTTATAACGACGCAAATATAAATTTGTTTCGCAGTGGCGATGGCTTGTGAAACCGAACAAAATATCTCCCAATTTTGTCATTTCCAAACTCGCCTGTAAAGCGTCGGTGAAACGCCGATAAAGCACCGGTGAAACGCTGATAAAGCGCCGATAAAGCACCAATAAAATGCCGAAAAAACTTGCCGGTGTCAAACTGCTCGCATCGGTCCTGTGTATATATCATTTAATGACTCGATTGATGTTGTCAAACGTTTCACTTAATTCAGACCTTTCATTGATTACTTAACTGAACAGGCACGGCAATATTTTGATGTTATAATGACACTGTTATAACGACGCAAATATAAATTTGTTTCGCAGTGGCGATGGCTTGTGAAACCGAACAAAATATCTCCCAATTTTGTCATTTCCAAACTCGCCTGTAAAGCGTCGGTGAAACGCCGATAAAGCGCCGGTGAAACGCTGATAAAGCGCCGATAAAGCACCAATAAAATGCTGAAAAAACTTGCCGGTGTCAAACTGCTCGCATCGGTCCTGTGTATATATCATTTAATGACTCGCAAGTTGCAGGGGGTATGCCTAAGTAGTAGGGGGTGAGTCATACAAGTTACACAACTGACAAGTGCATAGCCTAGCCTAAATCTGAAATGAATAACTCGCCCAGTGCAAACCTGTTACTTCCTGGTAAAGAAAAGTACCCAGTTCAGAGAGTATAAACATGACAAGGTAGATACTTACTTGCCGACAAAATTCTCAAGAACACTACTTTTTCCAGCACTCTGTCCACCAACGACTGCGATTTGAGGCAAATCCAAAGTGTGCGATAAACCCAGTGTAGCAAATGCATCTTGTAGTTTATTCACAATTGGAATCAAATCTTCCATTCCACGGTTCCCCATCTTAGAAGTTTATGCATCCAGCATTAATACCGTGAAATAAAATCTGATGGCTTACAGCATATGCAAATGTTTGAATATAACTGTTTAATAAATGACCACCATCTTAAAATCTCCTTTTTGATACATGGGAGTGTTGCTCACAAAATGCATACGTCAAAACAACTATCTAATATATATACTTGTAACAGAAAATAACTTTAAATTTGTTATGATTGAGTAATGAAAATTCTTAATTATTGTATATAGAAATTGCTTAGAAAATAATCAAAGTGTGCGGAACAAACTCATAATATATGATGCGTGTAATTGAAGCGTATTTCAAATGGTATGATTTGCAAGAAAAGAGCGGATATGGCCCTATATAGATATTTATGTACTGATACTAATAGTAGTATTGAATAGCCTAACATGTAACTGTGCAGTGTATGGGGACATCCCACGGCCTAGGTCAAAAGTTTCAGAAGTTATCGTCAATGTCATCGGGAATATTTCGTGATATGACATCAATGAAATTAATGTGACTCACGGAAATATTTGTATTTAAAATATTATGAATCATGTCAATTTCTTTTGTATCAATCTAACAAGAAATGTGTGAAAAGTTTCTCGTGACATTGATGGTACAAGCCTCCGGAAGCTTTGCTTTGGTAAAATTGAACAAATATTGAAGAAAATTTTCCAAAATTGAAGGAAATCTCCCGGAAATAAAGGGATTTTATCTAAAATTGAAGACAATTTCCGCAAATTTAAGGAAATTTCACGAAAATTGAAGAAAAATTCCCAAATTTTGAAGAAAATGTCCTCAGTAAGATGAAGTGAATTTCACGAAAATGAAAGCAAATTTCACGAAAATGAAGGAAATTTCCCTGAAATAAAGAAATTTCCCGAAAATTGAAAAAAACTTTACAAAATCGAAAAATAAAATTCCGGAAATTTAAGGAAAATTCCCAAGAAAGAAGGAAATTTCATGAAAATGAAGGAAATTTTACGAAAATGAAGGAAATTTTACGAAAATTGATGAAAAACTGCCCAAAAATTGAAGAAAATTTCCGCAAAACGAAGGAAATTTCCCGAAAACTTTCCAAACTGATGAAAAAAAAACCAAAATGAAGGGAATTTCTCGTGAAAGCAAATTTTCCGGAAATGAAATATGAAAATTTCCCTAAAATTGAAGAAAACTTCCCAGCAAAATATTGAAGAAAATATGCTCAAAATAAAGGAAATTTCGCGAAATTGAAGAAGGTTTCCCAAAGAAAAGGAAATTGTAAGGCGTTCATTATTTATATCAACTCCAAACATGCTATAGCGTTGAAGGCCACGAAGCCCTGGTGGGGACCCATGGTTTTGCGGGAAGCCAACGGTTTCTTGTGGTTTCGATAGCAGAAAAGGACTTTTAAAATGTGTCAATCTATGGGGCGAAGCTGTAGGTAAGGGCGCTGGGGCAAAACCCCCAGAATCCTGCAGTTTCTTTGTAGCAGAAAATTGCTTAATATTGTGTCAAATCCAGGGTCGACGTCCTGGTAGGCGCCCAGGGGGCAAGGCCCCAAGATGATAGTAGCATTTTTGGCATGCTTTTGGTAAGACTGCTGAAAGTCGTTTCAATTCCACACTAAAGAGTTAAAAGGAATATATGTTTTGGAACGAATGTTCAAATGCTTACTACAATATGTGTCTTAGTTGGGGTCTAGGGATGTTTGTAATGTATTTGATGTAAGAATAAAGCTTTGAGAGAAAACATTCAGTCAATGTTAAGAATAAAAATTAGATATCGAATATATTCTCATAACACGTTTGCGCCCATGTGAGCATTCGGCGCCCCCTTAATAAGCTTCTACCAGCTGTAATCAATCCAATTGTTTGCTCTTCATGACAAGGGCAGATATCAAATATCGCCGACGAGCTGTCGCCATGTATCGGCTATACTGTTCGAGCGTGAAATCCAGGGGCCCGAAAATTTGGTCTTTTCTGGGGAAAATTCATCCGCTTTTGGACTACAAAAATGGAAAATTACGCGCTTAGCATATGAAGAAGTTATTAAACAACACGTAAATTTTCGCAGGCTTAAAACAATTGTTATCAGAACGCTTTTGGCGCCCTTTAAACTTGGCACCCTATCAGAAGCTTCGCTGGGGGGAGTTGCCCCTGGCCCCCGTGCCACCACGCCACTGACTTAAGGTGGGGTACTCAGTTTTCCTTGTTTAAAGTTATATGGGCATGTAAAGATTTCATCAGAAGAGCGAAAATACATCAAAAGCAATTGTATTTTTTAAGTTCGGGGGTGTAGGATCCAGAGGACCTCAAGTTATATTCAGGTGCCACTTAGATGGTTAAAATCAAACTGATTTTTATGAAACGTTTTGCTATGTTCATGATTTGTTGCATATTTTCTCTCAATTAAGTTCAATTTGTTACTACCGCTCCATCGACCATTTTTTAATATAGCCTGAGGGTGCTGAGGATTCCCCAAAATTAAGGATGTATCCAGGGGGTGCACGGTGATATGTGCCCACCACCCAAAAAAAAAAAAAAATTGTCAACAAAACATTAAAAAATCAAGGTAAATTAAAGGTATTAAAGTGATACATTAGAGGTACAGATATCAGTTCATTTAATAATAAAAATTCCTATTTTCTTCAAATTTCGGGCAATTTTTTTAATTTTCTTAAATTTCTTTCATTTTCGGAATTTTTTTTTCTTCAATTTCTGAGCTAAATTTTTCCTAATTTTACCTAATATTTCTTAAATGTAACCTTTTTTTTAACCTAATTTTGACCTTATTTTTCAATTTGAAGTTAATAATTTCCCAGTTTTACCTCCCAACCGGAAAGAAGGTATTCAGCCGGGAAGATGCCAAGGAAATCTTCTCACTGACAGACTGAGAAGGCTGATCATCCCCTACTTTCTACGCCTCTATAATTACATCCTAAAATTGCCTGCTTAATGTTACCATTAGTAACATCCAAAACGAGTGTAATATTTCATCAGAGCTTTCGAGAATTGACACAATTTTCGAACTTTATTGCAGTACAACGTGTATGAATTTCTCGGATTCCAAAATAATCATCTGATCATTCATTCACTTCATTTGCCACCATTGGCTCCGTTGCGAAAAAAATTTGATCAAAAGAAATCAGAAAATAAAGAACATTTTCCAAATATTGACAGAAAATTTCCACCAAATTGAAATAAATTTTCCCATTTCCCGGGACCAACGTCCACCTAAGAGAAATTCTTTGTCCCAGTTGTATGATTTCTTCTCGTTTGGAAGGTAAAAATGAAAAAAAAACTTAACATAAAATTGGTAACATTGAAGGGAAATTTTGTAATTTCAATTGGACATTTCGGAACAATTTAGCAACAATTTCCCAAAAATTGATAAAATTTTCCCAGGAAATTCAACTGCCACCTGCAGACATGAGCCAAAGGATTTATCCTTTCCGAATGTTCTCTGTCCCATAATCCCAGTTAGGAGTTCAAATTAAGAAAATAAAAAAAAAAAATTGGTAATATTGAAAGAAAATTATTGGAAAATTTTTATAACATTTCCCAAAAATTGCGGGTGAATTTCCGATTAGCAGCAACCTTTACCGGTTTAATGGAAAATGAATTTACCACTGTCATTTTCCGCTTGTACCATCTGCATCACTGAACAAATTGATTGATTTTTTTCCGTTTTGTCTGTTTATGATTATTAATAATAATATACATTTCTGGTCCGAATGCCGTTCCTACAGGGACCACGGATATGTTTTGCCCCCTCCCCTCCTCCACCCCTCACACACTTTTTTTGCAAAAATAATATTTAAAAAGCTGAGTGGATTTCACCTTCCCAGTTTTCCAGGTTGGAAGGTAAAATTGGGAAATAATTAACATAATATTGAAACAATTAGTAAAAAGATTAATTTGGTAAAAAAAAATAGTCAAATTTGTCAACAAATTCCTCGAAAATTGGACGAAAATTTCCTCAAAATCGAAGAAAAGTGCCTAAAAATGAAGAAAATTTCCCGAAAATAGAAGACAACTATCAAAAATGAACGAAATTTTCCTAAAATTGACAAACAGTCAAATTTTAAGTCAGTGCCCGAAAAAGAAGGAAATTTTTCTAACATCCAAGAAAATTTCCCGAAAATAAAACTTAAATTGAAAGAAATTTAGGTATGATTATTTGAATTTTGGGTGGGATTTGTCAACAAATTTTTTCAAAATTGACCACAATTTCCTCAAAATTGAACAAAATTACACAAAAATTGCCCCAAAATAGCAAAAATTGTCACACAATTCACCATTTTTTTAAGGAAAGTGCCCAAAAATGAACGAAATTTCGCTAAAATCGAAAACAAAATATTAGTATTATCGAGAGAGAAAAAATTCCAAAAATGAAGGTAAAATTGAAATTGGTAAGATCAGAAAATTGTAATAGATTTTCTGAGAATATTATTTAAAGTTTCGGTTAAATTTGTCAATATTTCCTCAAAATCTAAGAAAATTACCTATAAAACGAAGGAATTATCCCAAAAATTGATCAATTTGTCAACAAATTTCCCCCAAATTGACAAAGAAATCCTAAAAATCGAACAAAATTACCTATAATTCAAGAAATTTTCCCAAAATTGCTCAAAATAGCAAAATTCTACTAAATTTTTATGCAATTCACCGAAATTTAAAAAAGATTGCCCGAAAATGAAAGAAATTTCCCGAAAAGTAAAGGAGATTATCCGATTAGTAGAACATCAGTCTGTAAGTGATGAACTTAATTTACCAGTGCAATTTTTTCATTTGTGACCAGAAAATTGTTTCTTCCCACTCACTCCGCCTCCTTCACCCCAACCCCGCCTTCCCCTGAGTAGTGTACAGGGTTTAATATGATTGTGATGGCGCCTTTTATTTTCGTCATTTACATCTTTAGCCCCTCACTTCAAAAATTGCTTCGCGGTCCCTGTCATTTCCGTTAAAAATTAAAGAGGGAGCCGGAGAGAAATGATTCGTCCACATAATGCCAAGATGGCAAAATTTGTTTCAAAATTACTTGAATAATAGGTCAGTCAGACAAATTGGTGAATATGTCTAAATATATCATGCAATTTTTTCAACAGAAAGTCGTGAATACATCTATTTTATGCGTTTTAGATGAAAATGACAGCAACAAGAGTTTATCTTGAATCGATTCATAGCTGGAGATCCAGAGATGGGTGGGGGCATGGTTGTTGGAGCGAACGCTTATACCCCCAATAATTTGGCATGCCACACATACATAACATAAGATAACAAGATGACGAGCTAAGAAGGGTAAGTTACCCCATAAAAAGCCCAAACGAATACCATCCCGTGCGGACCACCACCACACAATTAAAAAAAAAAATCAAAGACGTCCAGAGTTAGTAAAGAACTTATCAATCAGTCAATGTTGACTTTGAAATTGTGAACAGAATTGAAGCTTAACTACCCACTCCGGCAAACCCTCCACTCAATAACAACTCTTTGCGAAAGCTAAAGCCTGTGACTTTTGACCTTTTTACCCCAAAACCTTGGAGACAAAAGTTCCGAGTAAGGTTTCCGTCCACCAATTTTTGGTTCATGTTTGTTTAACAGATTTTGAGTTATAAGCGACACAAAATTAATTGTTGCATACGCACACATGCACACACGCACACACGGACAGACGCAAAATTCATCAAATTTTGTCCCGTTTCAAAAACTTATGGCCCGTAGCCCCTAATATGAGGTCATCATGAGACCCCCTGGTGGGCCCACGTATCAAGGGGTGGCCCTGTAGTGTAGGAGGTATAGACAGTTATTTGCTTATACCCCCTTCTCTCCCGCTCCGATCACTCTTACCATTCCAAAACTATAGGGGGTTAAAAGGGGTCACTAGCTCTGTGATCTTTAAACTTTTGACCTTACCTTTACCCTTTTGACCTTTAAACTTACGGAACACAAGTTCATGTAGAAATGTCAAAAGTCACAGAGCTACTGTATAGTGACCCTGTTAGCTATTTCCCCCACTATTCTGTATACTTAAAGTGATGAGATCAGCAACTCCATGGATTGCTTTGTTGTTGTATTTTGTTATATTTTTTCAAGAAATTTAAAAGAATTGAAACAGAATTTCATATAGTAACTATAATTTATCAAATTCAATAAACTTGACTCTTGAACTATGATTAGGGCGGACTGGCTATATTCGACCGCGGCACGGCTGATTTGGGGGAAACTGGGAAAAGCAGACCTTTTATGGGCAACATCGTTTGGGCATTATATTGATGTCGCCTCCTCTTGTCCATATCGTTAATTACTCTTGATACATGAGATGAGAATAACAGGTGGCTCAGTGCATGGAAGCTCTTGAATATATATATATACATATATATATATATATATATATATATATATATATATATATATATATATATATATATATATATATATATATATATATATATATATATATATATATATATATATATATATATATATATATATATATATATATATATATATATATATATATATATATATATATATATATATATATATATATATATATATATATATATATATATATATATATATATATATATATATATATATATATATATATATATATATATATATATATATATATATATATATATATATATATATATATATATATATATATATATATATATATATATATATATATATATATATATATATATATATATATATATATATATATATATATATATATATATATATATATATATGTATATATATATATATATATATTTTTTTAAGTCATTCGCAACTTAAATTTTGAAGTGTACGCACGCACTGCAGGCTCTCCATTTTTTTGGACGTTGACACTTAAACTTGGCTGGACCCCGTTTAAACGCATTTACATCCGGGATTTACACCATTCATTCTTTTAAAAAAAAGTAATGAATCAAACTCCGTTTGCATCTCTTCAAAAACTTCAACTTCTGAATCACACAATTTTCTACAGTTTGTTGTTTTGAAATTGTGATAAAGCGTTCATAAAATTGGGGGATAACAGTTGAAAAATTAGCAATGCCATATGTTCTCAACTTGAATTAATTTATGTAGAAATTTTCAACACACCAAATTTTCTAAATTTTTAGCCCCAATACCTTAAAGTATTAGGGCTGAAGCTCTTCTCCCGCTCCCCTATCCCGCTCCCTTATCCCGCTCCGCCCCCGTGTCATGTATCAATAACAACAACAATAGAATACTCAACAATTACGGACAAACACGAAAGTTACCATGTATTTTGCTATTGATTGCTGTAAAGCACCCGCCAGGTTTTGCTGAACACTTCCGGGGGTGATAAAGCACATCAAATTAGACAAACAAATAAATGGAAACAACAAATCAGAAGATGGCAAAGCAAACAAGATTGGGTGAACTGGAGAGTGAGGAGGTACCATGGGGCAAGGGGAGGCGAGAGGGGAGGCGGGGAGCAAAGAGCAGCGGGGGAGACAGGGGAGGGTGAGAAGTGCTGGGAAAGTGAGCAATAGCGGACTTAGTCGGGAGGTCTACCCACGTGGGGCAGTGGCGTATCAATGGCCCTACGGCCAAGGGGGCCCCTATGGTATAACGGTATAATGGTATTTTAACGGACCCCCTAGTTACTAAAACTGGGTGGGGCGGGGTGGGGGAAGGTATAGATTGAGAAGCGAAGGGTGCATGGAGGATCCTGTGTGTAGATCTAAAAGCTGGGTAAAATGAGGTAGTTTACGTTGGTTGTTTTCACTGAGGTGATGGTTCGTGCGATGAGTAAATCTGTCGTTGAGAAAGGGGATAATGGCCCGGGAGTGGAGGTCAAGAATGGGAGTGCGTCGAGGTAGACGAAGGGCAAGACGGAGGTATATGTTCTGGATTACTTGGAGTTTGGCAATATTGAAGGCCATATTCGAAGAGAGAGCGGACAAACGTCTTGTAGAGTGTAAGGAGAGAATTTAGAGAAGAGAGATTTGTACAGGAGACCCTTCAGACTTGTGCAAGACGAACGCAGCCATTAGGGTTGTAGGCAGTGGCGTGTCTATTGGGGGCTTAAATATATGTATAAATAATGATAATGATAATAATGATAATAATAATAATAAGAAGAAGAAGAAAAGAAGAAGAAGAAGAAGAAGAAGAAGAAGAAGAAGAAGAAGAAGAAGAAGAAGAAGAAGAAGAAGAAGAAGAAGAAGAAGAAGAAGAAGAAGAAGAAGAAGAAGAAGAAGAAGAAGAAGAAGAAGAAGAAGAAGAAGAAGAAGAAGAAGAAGAAGAAGAAGAAGAAGAAGAAGAAGAAGAAGAAGAAGAAGAAGAAGAAGAAGAAGAAGAAGAAGAAGAAGAAGAAGAAGAATGATAACATACTAATAATAACAATAATAGTAATAATTACAACAAAAATAATATTGATAACAATAATGATAATAATAATAATAATAATAATAATAATAATATTGATAATGATAATAATAATAACAATAAGAACAATAATAATAATAATAATGATAATAGTATTATATAAAATCAAAATAATGGTATTAATGATATTGATAATGATAATAATAATAATAATAATAATAATAACAATAACAATAATAATGATAATGGTAATAATAATAATAATAATAATAAAATTAATAATAATAAAAATAATGATGATAACAATAATAATAATAATAAAAATAATAACACCAATAACACCAACAACAACAATAATAATAATAATAATGATACTACTACTACTACTACTACTACTACTACTACTACTACTACTACTACTACTACTACTACTACTACTACTACTAATAATACTACTATAATAATAATAATAATAATAATAATAATAATAATAATAATAATAATAATACTAATACTAATACTAATACTACTACTACTACTACTACTACTACTACTACTACTACTACTACTACTACTACTACTACTACTAATAATAATAATAATAATAATAATAATAATAATAATAATAATAATAATAATAATAATGATAATAATAATAATAATAATAATAATAATAATAATAATAATAATAATAATAATAATAATAATAATAATAATAATAATAATAATAATAATAATAATAATAATAATAATAATAATAATAATAATAATAATAATAATAATAATAAATAATAATAATAATAATAATAATAATAATAATAATAATAATAATAATAATAATAATAATAATAATAATAATAATAATAATAATAATAATAATAATAATAATAATAATAATAATAATAATAATAATAATAATAATAATAATAATAATAATAATAATAATAATAATAATAATAATAATAATAATAATAATAATAATAATAATAATAATAATAATAATAATAATAATAATAATAATAATAATAATAATAATAATAATAATAATAATAATAATAATAATAATAATAATAATAATAATAATAATAATAATAATAATAATAATAATAATAATAATAATAATAATAATAATAATAATAATAATAATAATAATAATAATAATAATAATAATAATAATAATAATAATAATAATAATAATAATAATAATAATAATAATGAAAATAATAACAACAATTATAAGAATAATAACAATAAGAATAATAATAATATTTTAATATCAATAAAATATTTTAATTCTAATAAATTAATATTTGGCAAAGCCATGAATATAAGTAACTGAAATATCAAATGAATCATACAGAACACAGGCCCAAAAATCTGCAAATGTGAATCAAGTCTCAAATTTGATATGGGTGAACCAAGGGTAAAGGCGGATATTGCTGGTGAAAGTGAGCTCGAGGAAGGTGGCTTTGAAAGAGTGAGGAATGGGAATACCATGAATTTGAACCTTGTGTAAGCTGGCAGCTTTTACAATCCTGTGATTATAAAAGCTAGGGGAGGGATACAGTGTTAGAGGCGTTTATTTTGATACTCTAGGTTGAGCACCAGTCGGTGATGTTGTTGAGATAGGATTTGGAGAGTTCACAAATAGCAATATCATCAGCGAACTGAGAGAGAGAGAGAGAGAGAGAGAGAGAGAGAGAGAGAGAGAGAGAGAGAGAGAGAGAGAGAGAGAGAGAGAGAGAGAGAGAAAGAGAGAGACGAAGATTATCCTGGGGGCTGGGATAAGATGTTGAAAATAATGGGGCTGAGAGTAGAACCCCGTAAGACCCTTGCATTGGGAGTGTAGGTGGCGGAACGATACCCAAAGAATTCATAGAAGGATTTCCTATTGGCAGATTGGAGAGGAATGAAGAGACGAGGCGGGTAAAGCGAGAGGGAAGGGCAAGAGCGGGAGATAAGAGCTTGTAGCGTAATCCATTGTGCCAAACAGCATCAAATGCCTTTTCTACATCAAGAAAGAGAGCAAGGGAAGGAATGTTACGGTTGATGTTGGAGAAGATGTCCTCCGTGAAGTGAAGGAGGGGATTAGTGGTGTACCGATTAGGGCGAAAGCCAAATTGATGAGGGTTGAAGAGTTCGTTAGCTTCCATGTAATCAGAGAGGCGCTTGGCAATAATCATTTTAAATACTAATACCAAGCATTGGAAGAAGGGTAATGAGACAGTAGTTTCGGGGGCTACAGAGCTGAGGACCTTCCCTGGTTTGGAAAAGTTAATGACTTTGCCCATCTTCCAATTTAGGGGAAGTAGCCCAGAGAAAGGAAGACATAGTAAAGTAGGACTCTGTAGCTGGGTATAAGGGACTCAGAACATCAAGGTTCTTAAGAAATATGTAGTTGATTCTATCAGGGCTGGGCGGTGTTACGAGTCCACTTGAGAGCTTGAAGAGGATCTGCTAAAGTGATGGGGGCATCAAGCGGGGATCCAGAAAGTTCGGTTAGGGTGGGGAGGGGTTAAGGAGGTGAGAGTTGTCAGTGACGAAGGTATCAACTAGGATTGCAGGAAGGTATCATGGAGCTTCTGAATGTCACAAAGGGTATGGTTGAGGAGGCCAACCTTCGTCTGAATGTTGTGGATAAAGAGGGTGTCGGTGGGGGGAGGGTTTGAGCGAGGGGGTAGTGGCAGGAGGACGAGAGCCTGAAAGAGATTTGAATTCATTCCGAAACTTTTTAGGGTTCTAGGTAAGGTGGAGGGCTTGCCAGGCAGTATCACACTCTCTGTTCTTATGGAGCTTGATGGCTATGATGATGCTGTGGCCGAGACCGTTGAGCTTATTTTTCTAGAAGGGGGTCTGGGTGACTTTGGTAGTGTCTGTGCAGGCGTCATTTCTCTTGAATGAGGGCGAGAATGTGCCGAGAAAGTAGGGAACGATGAGGACGGGGGTAAAGGTGTGGATGCACTTTAAAATAGCAGACTGGATATTGGAGGTGATGGTGTGGATGTGTCAATCGATGTCCTCGGCAGAGCTGGGAAGAACGGTGGGAGAGGGGAGAGAGGAGAGGCAGGAACGGAAAGCATGTCAGTCAGTTTTAGAAAAGAGAGGAATATATATATATACTGGAGAGTGCACAGTAAGATAATCCACAACATCATCAGCAGGGAACTCCTTAGCAAAAACAGACACAAAGTAGTCATTCAAAACCTCAGCCATATCCTTACCACTATTGATAGTAACACCATCATTACCCTAAAGGGGACCAACAACCTCCTTGGTTTTTGCTTTAAGCGAACATAAGAATGAAACGACTTAGGATTAATCTTAACCTCTTTGGACAAAGAGGTTTTTTTAAAAAGCACTTTAGTATCTCGATCCTTATACCAGGGATATGTCCCAAATAATATATCCTTGCTTATACCTAGCAAGCTCCGCAGGACACCCACTGTGTGTATAACGACGCCACATCTTTTTTCTTTTTTTTCCGAACAGACTGCAAAACCTCCCAAGACATCCACACTGGCCGATTATGCCTACATACTTTCTTTAATGGGACAAACCGATTTACATTCCCAAAACTATAGTTCGGAAAACATCTCATGCTTTAGAAGGATCTAAGTCACGGAGCAAAGAAGTTTACGGTCAAATGACACATTATCCTGAAGTGCAGCAAAGTCAGCATTCTTAAAATCTAAAAACCAGTTTATCAGCTGGAGAAGCCCTTGTGAAACAATACAGATTAAAACTAATGATGTCATGATCACTACACCTTACCTTAACGCTAATTAGCACATTTCTAACCATACTTTCTTCACTACTGAAAATCAAATCAAGACAATTACTACCACGGGTAGGAAACAACACATGCTGGGTGAAAAAGCAGTCAGATTCAGCTTCCAGAAAATCTTTATCTTGTAGACCACTTGTACAAAGATTCCAAACAATGTTTGAAAAATTAAAGTCCCCAAAAACAATAACCCTCCTAGAAGCAATATACTATAGGAACATCATCTTTTGGTTAAATTTCCTTTTTTTTAAATGTGCAGTTCAATTTGTATGGTTATATATCTGATATGGTTCCAACAATAGAACATGCTTCTTCACCTAAAGTTTCTACAAGGAGAAATTCCAAACAGGATGAGATGGTTTCTACCAATCTAAAAACCACTCTTGAGAGTACAGAACTTATAACAATAATACAGGATGCTATTAAAGATGCTATTAAGGCATCCCTGGAAAAGTTACACCACATGATTGATGTCCATGAAGAAGGACTCCACGATCTAGAGTGCCCGTTATACCACATGATTGATGTCCATGAAGGAAGACTCAACGATCTAGAGTGCGGCTTAAATCAAAGTTTCAGTTAACTCTCTAAATTGGTCACCTAGAATCAAGAATCTAAGTCGGACATCACACAACTCAAATCCGAAATAAACGTTTTGGAGCAATATTCACGTAAAAACTTTATAAGAATATTTGGTCTACAAGAAAAAGCTGAGGAGGACACAAAAGCTCTTGTTAAGACTCTGGCCATGATAAGCTGGGAGTTAATCTACAGACCACAGATATAGACAGGAGTCATACAGTTGGTAAGACAAGCAACAGAGGAGGTCGGGCTATCATTGTAAAATTTACAAACTATCTGACTATGCGGCAAGATCCCTCATGCTGAAAGCATGGAAGTAGAAGAGAGCGAGAAGGAAACTGAAAGGAACCGGGATAGTCTTACAGGAGGACCTTAAACCGCACGAAATCGCGCCCTCCTTAACAGACTTCTGATCATCCCCAAACCTCATCTGCCTGGTCAATTGACAGATTGACGGAAGGATCTACGCGCTTCTCAAAACAACAGATGGCTCAAAAGTGAAGAGAAGAATAATGGGACAAAACGATCTTATGAAACTTAAGAACCACCTGTACCTGAAGTTGACAGATAAAAATTGTTATTGTTCTCTGGACTTACCAAAACACTTGAACTTGCTGAGGAGTACCAGTTACCTGATAATTTATTCATACCATTCTTCATATTTTAGTTTTGAACTTTGTGCAAATCTTTCTTTTCTTATTACATATTATGTTGGATGATGCACGTGATGACTATAACCCAAGTACTGAAGTAATTGTAAATATTTTGACAAAGATAGTTACAACAGCATAGCAAAGAATGCTGGTTTTTCTCTTTTTCATGTAAACAGCCGTGGTCTTATCTGCTTATCCATAATTTCAATACCAAAACAGATTATCTTTCCATTCTTAACAATGATTTTTCAGTTATAGGTTTTTCGTAAACATGGTTAATAATGATTTAATTGGTATAGATAACTACAACCTTTTTGAACAACATAGAGATAACAAGAGAGGGGCGGGGTTTGTTTGTTTATACATAATAAGTTCCCTGCAGTTATGCGGGAAGATTTATCAATTTTTAACAATGATATAGAGAGTATATTTGTTGAATTGATTTATGATACAGTTGCTATTTTAGTTGTGTTATTTATAGACCCCCTCAGTCTTCAGTTAATTCATTTAATGATATCCTAGGCTCTACTCTTTCTAAAATCTCAAAAGAGCATAAACATTGTTATATCATGGGTGATTTTTGTCAAAAACAGTTCAGTAAACGTTCTTAATACAGTATCATCAAACGGGTTTTATCCATTGATAAGCAAACCTACTAGGGTAACTTATAATTCTGTAAGTTTAAAGAGGGAGGCTCGTCTCATCAAAATACAATAAAATTGGGGGGGGGTGCGTATTTTGACGTCACTTCCGGTTGTGGTCGCAAGATCCGATCCACTGTCTGTTTGTACCACAGTACAGCCAGACACTAGCATGTACGTTAAGTGCCGAATTACATACACAGCGCATTACGTTACTGTGACGAGAAACTTTTTTTTTTTTTAATGCGTTTTTGTCAGAAAGCGAAATATTAGTATCATAATACTACAATAATAGTCACCAAATAGAATTTACTGAGAAAAAAAAAGGAAGAAGATGAAAGCATAAGTCGCAATAAACGATTCTACCGGGGCTCGAACTAACGACTGTTAATTGGAGAAAAAAAGATTGGCTCTGTAACCAACTAGGCTAATTTGTGCGATGACTTTTAACGCGTTTTAAATAACTATATACTTTGCAATACGAAACAATTAATCGCGCAGCAAAATTTCAACCAATCAAAAAATTTGAAAGGAATTCTAAATATTGTGCACGTATAACGATTTCGCCTCTTTAATTGACAATATTTTTACCAATACTAGCTTTGATAATCATACTACTGGTGTTTTGATTACTGATATTAGTAATCACTTTCTAATATTCCATCATGTTAATATTTGTAACTGTAAAATAAGATACGGTGCTACTTCACGTGTACGTAAATTTTCGCAAAGTAATGTAAATAAGTTCATTCAGGCAGTTGGGTCAGTTGACTGGGGCTCTATTTGATTAATTAATGACGCCAACCTTGCATATGATTCATTCGCAAATATTCTCGAAGTAAGTTATATTAATTGTTTTCCACTTATTTGTATCAATAATAACCCCAATGTCAAAAAGCGGCTCCCTTGGATCACTTCAGGTATTCTCAAGTCAATTAAAGTCAAAAATAAATTATACAGACGGTTATTAAGAAATCCATCAATTGTAAGCAAAACCAACTTCACTATTTACCGAAATAAATTAAATGATGTTATACGCTTATCAAAAAGAAATACTTTCATAAAAATTTGATAGCTTTAAAAATGATGCAGAGAGCACCTGAAGTATTATTAATAGTCTTTTAAATAAGAACACAGCAAATAGAAGTGTTAATACTGTGTTCAAAGATGTTACTAACTCAATCACTGATCCCAAAACTATAGCAAATAACTTTAAACTATAGCAAATAACTTTAATAACTTCTTTGTTAACAAAGGTCCTACTCTTGCAAGCAAGATCGACAGTCATAACTCATTTAAAAAGTACTTAGACTCAACCAAGTATATTACAAGTTCTATCTTCCTTTATCCTGTTGTCAAGGTAGCCAATTCATGTCTTAAGCCCAATAAATCTGCTGGCTCTGCCGACAACCTAAAGCCCGGTATAATAAGATTAGTCACTCATATTATTGTAATACCTTTAACTCACATTATTAATCTATCATTCACCACAGGTGTATTTCCTAACAAACTTAAGGTTGCTAAAGTAATTCCCATTTTTAAGAAGGATGAACCCGATGTTTATGGAAATTATGGCCTATATCTGTTTTGCAGTTTGTCTAAAATAACAGAAAGATTGATGTTTAATCGTAGGTTTTTTTGATAAGCACAATGTAATATTTGAGGATCAATACGGTTTTAGGCCTGGTCATTCTACGGAATTAGCACTTATCTCTGCCACTGATGAATTATACAAAGCTCTTGATAAGAAGGATTCAGCAGTTTAGATCTTTCAAAGGCCTTCGATACTATTGATCATCAGATCCTTTTAAAAAAGTTATCATTCTATGGCATAAGAGGTAATACACTTGAGTGGTTTCATAGTTATGTTTGTAATAGGCATCAGCTCGTATATTATAATAATTGTAGCTCTGATCTTTATAATGTTAAATGTGGAGTTCCACAAGGTTCGATATTAGGTCCACTTCTTTTTATTATATATACCAATGATATAAGCAATGTGTCTACAAAAAAAAATCACTGATTTTATTAGCGGATGACACTAATATTTTTTATCAGGGTAGTGACACACATGATTTAAAAAATAATGTTTGTTCTGATTTTTCTAAATTTTATGATTTGTTCTCTCAGTGCAAACAAGTTGTCTCTCAGTAAAACTAATTAGGTAGCATTTGGACCACTTAGTAAAAATTTGGATGTCACTATCCACTTAAATAGCATTAAAATTAGTAAAGTAGATACCACAAAATTCTTACGGGTCTATATTGATTCAAATCTTTCTTGGTCCGATCATATTCATTAAATTTCCAATAAGATTTCGAGAGGTCTGGGACCCCCATCACAAGTGCGATGTGGATCAACTTGAATCTATTCAAAGGAGAGCAGCCAGGTTCTGTATGGCAGACTACTCTTATAAATCTAGTGTAAAAAACATGCTGCATAGATTGGCCCCTGCTAAAAACAAGAAGATACAACACCCGGCTACGTATGCTATATAAATCAATAACAATCTTGTCGCCACTAATAAAGATGAACTTATCCCCACCGTCAGAAATATTACAAGAAATAATCATAACCTTAATTTCCAGGTTCCCTATGCTAAAAAGAATGTATATAAACACTCTTTCTTCCCTCACACACTAAAGGATTGGGATGCTTTACCGTCAGACATTGTACATGCACCAAGTCTCAACTGTTTCAAAGCTAAACTTACTAATACTTGTATTGCTGACTAGTTTTTTTTAATCATACTTTTTACGCTTGCTTGGCGTTCATGTCCTCTTGAAGAGTTTTTGCCGACTTAACCGATTCAGATTCAGATTCAGAGAGGTGTTGGTATCTTGTCAAAATTAAAACATTTCGTTCCACGAACGATTTTAAGGTCCTTGTATCAAACACTTATCTTGCCTCATTTATCTTATTGTTGCAGTGTTTGGTCGAGTGCTGCTAAATCTTTCTTAAATAAATTAGTGATCTTACAAAAACGGGCCATCCGATATAACACCAATGCTTATTATCGTGACAGCAGTAATTTATTTTTGTCTCTTAACCTCCTTAAACTACCAGATCTCATTAACATTAATCTTGCCACCATTGCTTACCGGGCTACTAACAAATAATCTCCCGCCAACTTTTATAAAAGATGTTTAGGACAAACAAAAACACTACAATACCCGTCAATCAAACAACATCCATTGTGTTGCCCGTTGCACCAACATTATCAGATTTAATTCGTGCAACCGTACAATTGATACCTGGAATTCCCTCTCAATTGACATACAAAGCTACAAATCTCTAGTCTGTTTAAAAAAAAACCTTAAACGTAAATGCATCATGAATTATTGATTTGTTTTTTATCATTCCCTTTTACTGTTAAATACTTACATCCTTACTTACATCATTACTTTACCTGGGGTCGGGTGGGGTGGGATGGAGACATGTGGCTTCGATTGTATGTATTGGTGTGAGGGGTTTGTACTACCAATTTGTTATCATTTTTGTTTTGTAATTTGGGAGTGTTGTACTCAGTTAAGTTCAACAGGGTTGTTATACAACACTTCCTTTCACAACCATATATATTCTTCTGTATATACAATTTGTGTAAATTTCAATACATAATTGTAAATAAAACTCTTCTGTAATTATATGTAATTATGTAGTAAAAAAACAAATAAATGAAATGAAAATGAAATATATATTAGGGATCAAACTGTGGCCCAAAATGCTCAACTGGGGTGAGGGAGGGGGTTAGGCGGGGCACTTTGCTGAGTGTGGTTGGGGGTAGTAGGGGGTAGGGGAATGGAGGACCGGAGAGGGGATAGTTGAAATAGTACTGTTAAATATCTGTAATGCGTGAGCAAAATTAGCAAGCCATCGCAATCGAAAACGTAATGACGTACTAACTTTGGTATGATACGGTCGCGTCGATGATATGCATGGTTACGTCATAAGTAGCGCAAGAAAATTACGAAGAGACGAAGAGGATAGTTATGCGCGCCCCGTTGCAAGAAGGTTTAATACTTAAATAGGCCTAGCCTACTTGCTTTATTCAACGATTTACAAACAACTATTCTCACTGATATCTTCTCAGTGCCGTATCCTTATATTTCTTCTGGAATTTGAGTAGAACATTGAGATTTGGTAAGTTATATTTAGGATGAAAATAAATACGTACCCGGTGCTCGCCAACAATATCATTGTGCCGCTTATTATGAAGGTATACTAGTAACACGTAATGTGTATTTTGAAGAAATTATCCCCAAATTTTCCACCTAATGAGGAAATTTTTTGCAGGGAATTGATTGTTAAGAAATTAATCTTGCAAATTTGAAGAATTTTATGGACAGGGATGTAAGAGTTTTTAAAAAGAATCAAAATTAAACAAAATTGATTTTCTTTTTTTCTTTTTCTATGCAGCCTAACTACAGTAACACTGTCCTAGCGCGGCGGTATGGCAGCCAAGGCCTAGCCTATATACTTATTACAACTTATTAATTATATAAACCTAACAAAGTTCCCAGATTTTTTTGGGAGACTTTATTTTCGATATCAAAATCTACTCCCTTCTCATTATAAAATTAAACACACTTCAGTTGCAGTTGTAAAATTTGAAGAGAAACAACAAGGATAAATGGTCAAAATTAGAATAGAAGGAAGAGGCAAAAAGCAACAATTTTTTGAAACGCTCTTAACAATACATGTAATACCGGTGCGTGTGCATGTGTGTGCATATATGTACTACGCCTCGCAATTAGCGTGCGCAATACTTTGAATATCTTACCCTCATGACACGTACGTACGTGCATAGGCCTAGCGCCTATGGCGTTATACACATTGGAATTGCAACACTCAAACAGTACAATCCAATTCCTGCGCTTAATACATGTATATACATACGCCTGTTAAAGTTCCTCGCCTGTGTTGCTCTTTCTCTAACTTGTGTACACTCATGTATGCCAAACAATGCTCAGTGAAGAAAATTCAGTTCTATGCAGGAATTTTTTACTGTAAAGACCATGTAGCCAAAACTTTTAGAAAATAACGTTTTTTGATACATTTCTAGCAATAAGTTTTGCTCGATGATATCATTTGATTCGGAAACATTTCCTTAACACCGAGGAATACATTTTCTTTTTACAAGGTAAGGAGAGAAGTTGGTAGCTATCGGAACTAAAAGTTTGTTGTTTCGGTGATGTTGCATAATATAGTAGCAGCATTGTATTGAGGTGTAGGCTCACTACAGTAACAATAGCGTTAATGACCCCTATGGTTGCCATTTCAACTTCAAGTAAGGCCTTTAGTCTAGACGACAACACGGTAGTGAGATAACACCTCACTTAGTAGGCACTACTTGCAAGGCAATATGTACTTGCATACTGAGTGAGACAACGCACAATACACTTGTAACCACAGGTGTTCCTAGCAACATGAATCTTAATTACATTTTTTTTACTCAACTCACATTTGCCGGAGACTCCCTTCTTTGTATAAGCCACAGTATTTTAATTTGTTTGCTGATGAGATGTAGAAACGATAAGTTTTCTATTAAAATTATGCCCCATTACATGCTAAAAGCCTAACAATTTGTTGCAAACCAAAGAAATGTCCACGATGATGTCAGGAGGAAGCACTTTAGTATTAATTTGACAAGAATGAAGCAGGTAAAGATTATGATGGCATCATGGTGAATACAAACAAATTCAATCCAAATGGTTAAAGTTGAAAAGAGCCACTATTAACATTAACAATTTAAACACAACAATAAATTGCAATAAGCAATTGTCACCTGGTAATTTTTTCTGTTGTTTACTTTTAGTATACATCCAAAATAAAGTATAACACTTGACTTTCTTGTTAGCTAAATGAGTAGTAGATACAGCCTACAATTATTAGGTGTCGCTTACTGCACACACCAATTCAAATTATTTTTGGATAGGCCTATGACAGACTCATATTTAACTACCCATACAGAAAGGAAGGCCCATTATATATTATCTTTTTTGGTGAGCTCAACATATGATTGAACAGGTGTCATTATGATATCAAGGGACAGAAGGGAACTACCTATTTATCTCTTTTTGGTGGGCCCTATACTTATAATTGATTGTTTTTTTGTAAATATAAATTATGACTTCTTAATGACATTATCCTTGATGTATACGTTGTTATATTTCCACAAACTAGACTGTCAGGAAATTATGCATGACTTTGCAGACCAAAATGTCGCAAATTGTAATTTTAAATTTTGTTTCTCTCATAGTTATTTGTTACTTTTCTTTTTCAAAATGATTTTTAGAGCATGCCATTTACCCATGTGCTAAGGCCTATATACTATTCAAAAGTACAATGTCATTAATACTCATCAAACATTTGGTCAAATGAGACAAATTTAACCAACAGGTGTACTTTCCCTGCCTGTTTCCAATCATTCTCTTGGGCCTTAGTATTAGTCCATGTACATCTAACAAACTTTTGCAGAACTTATTTAATGTCATACTAATAATGGCGTGTTATCATAGCCCTACGTTTCCTTGTGTCCATTGATGACCAGAAGCTGGTTTGCCTTTGTGCATATCCATATAGCAATGAAAAAGAGAGATTATCTTTGTGGCTCTATTAAAAAAAAACACTTTTAGTACAAGATGTTGATGGTCCAAATTGATACAAATTCCTTTGTTAAGTCTTGAAAAAGAAGGATATAGCCTCCAATATAATGTCTTTCATTTTTGTACATGCAATCCCTCTTCCGTCCGAATTGAATGTCTGAATTTTATGAAACCAATGTTTCCTTACCCTGGACCCCAACACATTAATCATCTGGTAATGGTACATACCGGTTTGTTCTTGTCAAAATAATACTAAAGTGCTGAATCTTCATTTTGGTTTTTAGCTGAATTTTTATTTTTTTTGTACATCTCATCAGGTTTGATAAATGAAGAAGAGAGTCTCTGGGTGAGTTGAGTAAAAAACCTACAAAAAAGGAATTTTTGTATACGGTTTGAAAGTCGCGGTAGGCGGTGACCTACCTTGTTATATATATTTAATGAGTATATAGGTTGCCATAACGCTAGGCACACCTGTGCTTGTATGTTGAAACCATTCAGACAACAACAAATAACATAACTTCTCAAAACTGACAAAAGTACTTAGGTGCTATAATTTTAATTTCATTAGCATCTTGAAACTTTAAAGTATCTTTCAAACTAAGTTACAAATAAAATGATGAACAGTTTGTATGTAAAAAATATCTAAATTTTGGAAGAAATGACATTCCGTTACTTTGCAAGTCCCTCACTTTGGAAACGTGTACATAATTAGTGCGCGTCATCCAAAATGAAAAATTTGTCCGTTGTTCAGGCACTTTTTATTTTGTTTAATTTTATTAATGAAGCTTTGCTGTTGTTTGAGCAATTTTTAGTTCGTTGTTTACTATCAAAATTTTGCCGTGTTTAGGCACTTTCTATTCGTTTATTTTTACTAATGAAATCCTGCCACTGTTCTGACAGTTTCTGTTTGGTTTAACTTTATGGATGGTTTATTACCCTCATGTTTAACAAAACACCCCAATCCTCTGGAGAACCTCTTAAGTTTTCGCCATGACATATTGGGCGATGTTTACAGTTTGACTGTTCATTAACAACTTCTGTTAATATGCGTTTTGGCAACTAACCCATGTTCAGTCGATGTCTTGCCTTGGTTATTACTAAGAGGTTGTTTCCTGTTCCTTTGTTATAACTAGGAGTTGTTTACTATTTTATAGTAATTCCTATTCAGAGGTTTTTCGTTGCTAAGAGGATAAGGAATCTAATCCTTTAAGTGGATAAAACTGGTGTGAGTATTAGGACCAGCCTTTAGAAAATTGGGCTTCGACCCAATCTCCCTTCCTTCCGTTCCTCGGTTGCAATCTGATTGCATATTTATAGCATGGAAGGTAAGATATAACTTGGAAGTAAATTTACTCCGCTAAGCGCGGCGGGGATATACGAGAGTTATACTTACCTTCCATGCATCCCGGCCCGCCTCCTCTCTCATTCAGGTTTCGGTGGAATGTTAAGTGAGGGAGATGTATTATGGAGGTTAGGGCTGGGTTGGTAACTACGTTTTTAAGGTCTGTTAGAAGTGCATTATAATCAGGTCATTGGACCAGATTGCATATATATAGCATGGAAGGTAACTCTCCTAAATATCCCCATTATGCTTAGCGGTGTAAATTTACCTCGCAAGAGGCTTGTAGTTAATCCATTTATCAAAACACCACCAATAAAAACCCTCCGTAATTATTCCCAAAGCTGCTAATATTCTCACACACACATAATCAATTTATTAACTTTTCATTATACAGACGTTACATTCCATAGCGTACTTTCACTTTTCGTGATTTTCTTCCTTCTTTCCAGAAGGATCTCTTGCTCTGTTTTCTTTATTTTGCAGGTGTTGTCGCCAAGTCAAACGTAATCATCACACACAATTATTAAATGAAATGGATCACAAATAAATGTAATAAAATTCCTGTTACGCACGGATATAAAACTAGAATTTGCTATACAGTTTTGTTTTATCCGAAAGATAACAGATTGTTCTCCCTTTTACTTTTCCGATTTAGTGTAAAGTGCAGACACTTGATCGGATGCTAAGATGAGCAGTTCAGAGGAGGTGTCGTGGATATCCTGGTTCTGTGGTCTCAGAGGAAATGAGTTCTTTTGTGAGGTAAAATATTTTGATTTTTAACTTTTAGATGCAACAGCACCTAGATTGTTTTGAAATTGTCTTTTAAAAGGTGTAAAATATTGAAGATTTTTAATATTTATTGGCAACAGTCATAGCCAACTAAGTGATCTGAGGAATGTTTCCCTCTTTATTCAAGAAACAGTTTGCAAGGTAACCTATTCCACAAGCATGCCAGAAGTGATAGTCTACTTCTTCAGTGCAAACGTTTCTTGATTTGTGTTTTATATTGCCATTGGTTTATTAATTAAAGGATACAATTTCTTGTGGAATACACTCAAGTACTCAGGACTGATGTGTGGTTATGTTTTGTTGCAGGTTGATGAAGACTACATTCAGGATAAATTCAACCTGACTGGTTTGAACGAGCAGGTACCGCATTACAGACAAGCCCTTGATATGATACTGGATCTTGAGCCAGGTAAGGACCTTGCTTCTTGGTTGTTTTTTTTAAATAGCCCTATTCAAACAGACTAAAACAGTCGAACGTACTTTAGTACTTCGACCAATTAACTGCTTCAGGAATTTTCCCTTTGTTACCAAACCAGTCATCTGCAGTTGCTGGAGAAAAGTAGTAAGCAACACTGTGCCTAGGTATTGCCTCCATGTATATTGCATGTACGAGCTTGGACCTGTACCTTGCGTGAATTGCCCAGATGGCCAAGAATTTCCCAGTATTCGATTGGTCAATAAGATTCCCCCAGTAAACGATTGGTTCATTATGATTGATATGCCAGGAATTGATTGATTTAAGATTTGAAAAGGTATATATTACATCATTTCTCTTAAGGAAAGTCATCAAGCCCAAAACCATATCCAGAGAGTGGCACGATGTCAATTATCAAAAGTGTTTGCAATGTAGCAAGGGTCAAATATTATAAGAAATAAACTGATGTCAATGATCAAAAGTGTTTGCAATGTAGCAAGGGTCAAATATTATAAGGAATAAATTGATGTCAATGATCAAAAGTGTTTGCAATGTAGCAAGGGTCAAATATTATAAGAAATAAACTGATGTCAATGATCAAAAGTGTTTGCAATGTAGCAAGGGTCAAATATTATAAGAAATAAACTGATGTCAATGATCAAAAGTGTTTGCAATGTAGCAAGGGTCAAATATTATAAGAAATAAACTGATGTCAATGATCAAAAGTGTTTGCAATGTAGCAAGGGTCAAATATTATAAACTGATGTCAATAAATGTAGCAAGGGTCAAATATTATAAGAAATAAACTCAATGATCAAAAGTGTTTGCAATGTAGCAAGGGTCAAATATTATAAGGAATAAAGTGATGTCAATGATCAAAAAATAAACTGTTTGCAATGTAGCAAGGGTCAAATATTATAAGAAATAAACTGATGTCAATGATCAAAAGTGTTTGCAATGTAGCAAGGGTCAAATATTATAAGGAATAAACTGATGTCAATGATCAAAAGTGTTTGCAATAAACTGATGTCAGATCAAAAGGGTCAAAGCATCAAATATTATAAGAATAAACTGATGTCAATGATCAAAAGTGTTTGCAATGTAGCAAGGGTCAAATATTATAAGGAATAAAGTGATGTCAATGATCAAAAGTGTTTGCAATGTAGCAAGGGTCAAATATTATAAGGAATAAAGTGATGTCAATGATCAAAAGTGTTTGCAATGTAGCAAGGGTCAAATATTATAAGAAATAAACTGATGTCAATGATCAAAAGTGTTTGCAATGTAGCAAGGGTCAAATATTATAAGGAATAAACTGATGTCAATGATCAAAAGTGTTTGCAATGTAGCAAGGTTTGTCAAATATTATAAGGAATAAACTGATGTCAATGATCAAAAGTGTTTGCAATGTAGCAAGGGTCAAATATTATAAGAAATAAACTGATGTCAATGATCAAAAGTGTTTGCAATGTAGCAAGGGTCAAATATTATAAGAAATAAACTGATGTCAATGATCAAAAGTGTTTGCAATGTAGCAAGGGTCAAATATTATAAGAAATAAACTGATGTCAATGATCAAAAGTGTTTGCAATGTAGCAAGGGTCAAATATTATAAGGAATAAACTGATGTCAATGATCAAAAGTGTTT
Source organism: Chiridota heheva (assembly GCA_020152595.1). Lineage (NCBI taxonomy): Eukaryota > Metazoa > Echinodermata > Holothuroidea > Apodida > Chiridotidae > Chiridota > Chiridota heheva. The sequence continues at coordinate 642,681 of JAIGNY010001168.1, read as the reverse complement.
GCAATGTAGCAAGGGTCAAATATTATAAGGAATAAACTGATGTCAATGATCAAAAGTGTTTGCAATGTAGCAAGGGTCAAATATTATAAGAAATAAACTGATGTCAATGATCAAAAGTGTTTGCAATGTAGCAAGGGTCAAATATTATATTAAATAAACTGATGTCAATGATCAAAAGTGTTTGCAATGTAGCCAGGGTCAAATATTATAAGGAATAAACTGAAGTCAATGATCAAAAGTGTTTGCAATGTAGCAAGGGTCAAATATTATAAGGAATAAACTGATGTCAATGATCAAAAGTAAGGGTCAAATATTATAAGTGTTTGCAATGTTTGCAATGTAGGGGTCAAATATTATAAGAAATAAACTGATGTCAATGATCAAAAGTGTTTGCAAGCAAGGGTCAAATATTATAAGTAAACTGATGTCAATGATCAAAAAGGGTCAAATATTATAAGAAATAAACTGAAATAAAAAGTGTGATGTCAATGAAACTGATGTCAATCAAAAAGTGTTCAATGATCAAAAGTGTTTGCAATGTAGCAAGGGTCAAATATTATAAGGGTCAAATAAACTGATGTCAATGATCAAAAGTGTTTGCAATGTAGCAAGGGTCAAATATTATAAGAAATAAACTGATGTCAATGATCAAAAGTGTTTGCAATGTAGCAAGGGTCAAATATTATAAGGAATAAACTGATGTCAATGATCAAAAGTGTTTGCAATGTAGCAAGGGTCAAATATTATAAGGAATAAACTGATGTCAATGATCAAAAGTGTTTGCAATGTAGCAAAGGGTCAAATATTATAAGGAATAAACTGATGTCAATGATCAAAAGTGTTTGCAATGTAGCAAGGGTCAAATATTATAAGGAATAAAAAGTGATGTCAATGATCAAAAGTGTTTGCAATGTAGCAAGGGTCAAATATTATAAGAAATAAACTGATGTCAATGATCAAAAGTGTTTGCAATGTAGCAAGGGTCAAATATTATAAGGAATAAACTGATGTCAATGATCAAAAATGTTTGCAATGTAGTAAGGGTCAAATATTATAAGAAATAAACTGATGTCAATGATCAAAAGTGTCTGCAATGTAGCAAGGGTCAAATATTATAAGGAATAAACTGATGTCAATGATCAAAAATGTTTGCAATGTAGTAAGGGTCAAATATTATAAGGAATGAACTGATGTCAATGATCAAAAGTGTTTGCAATGTAGCAAGGGTCAAATATTATAAGGAATAAACTTTTGAAACATCAGTAGTCTAGTGGTCATAGCATGCTTGTTTGAGATCCCAGGATCAATCACCAGTTTATTCACCAGTGCTTCACAACTGGTTTATCAAATGTCCATGGACATCTCTCTAATTACAGCAGTTGAGAAAGATATGTGAAATACCTACTACAAAATAAACTTATTATTTCAATCACTTTTACATTGAAGAAAATTCATGGGTGTTAGCTAATATATGCCAAATGTGTATCAAATATCATAACAAATTCCAACATCTGCACTTTTTCAAAGTAAAAATGATTTATTTTGCTTCTTGCAGATGATGAGATGGAGGAAAACCCAAACCAAAATGATCTGATAGAGCAGGCTGCGGAGATGCTGTATGGGCTCATCCATGCACGCTTCATCATGACCAACCGAGGCATAACGCTTATGGTAAGTGTAGTAAATCTAATGGTGAGTGTGGTAAAGCTCTAATGGTGAGTGTGATGGAGCTCTAATGGTGAGTGTCATGAAGATCTAATGGTGAGTACGATGGTGAGTATGATGGAAGATCTATTGGTGAGTGTGATGAAGCTCTAATGGTGAGTGTGATGAAGCTCTAATGGTGAGTGTGATGAAGATCTAATGGTGAGTGTGATGAAGGTCCAATGGTGAGTGTGATGAAGCTTCAATGGTGAGTGTGATGAAGATCTATTGGTGAGTGTATTGAAGATCTAATGGTGAGTATGATGGAAGATCTATTGGGGAGTATGATGAAGATCTAATGGTGAGTGCTGAAGCTCTAATGGTGAGTATGATGAAGATCTAATGGTGAGTGCGATGAAGCTTTAAAAGTTTGATTTTTGCCAAATGTTAGTCTCAAAAAGGCTAGAAATCGTGATATTTTTCATGACTTTTGCCAAATAGATAATGATAGGGGCAGCCAAAATTTGACCAGAATTTGATGCATTGGTATCTGTGTAAGTTCCTCATGGGTTTTTAGGCAAAAGCCAAGTCTGGAACTATGACAAAGTTAAGTCTTTGAAGGAAAAAAATCTTGTTTTTGTTAAATTTTGTCCATTTTTTAAATTTTGTTTATTTCAACCCATTTTTGGGGGGTTTTAAATCTGCAACATAACCCCCATCAAAAATGTTACATTTTCCATACGAACCATTTAACCTCTTTCAATTAATACCAGAATCACTGTTGGGGGTCTATTTGACAAAGTCAAATAATTTTTTGAAAAGTGTTATGTCCAATCGGTCATGTCATGACTGCATGGGAATTTAAGTGTTAAGGAGATATTTAAGTTAAAGCTCTGTTTTATCTTTGTAGAAATGACTGGTGTAGTAAGTCTACTATGGAAGGTCGGCGCCCTTATCATCACATTCTAAATAATTGTTAAAGTATTTTAAAGAAAATTTATGTAACTTTTTTTATTATTTGATTTATTTTTTCTTAAACTTTTTTCAGGTGATAAATTTTGATTAACCTCACTAGATTCTGTTTACAATTTTCCTGACATCCAATGGTTGTTAAGCCACAAAATCACAAGACAAAGTATGATAGAATACATAGAGACTTTGAGGAATCGGAGGCTGTGACATCACAAATCGTCTGATTTCAGTGGTTTCTACACAAATGATACCAAACTCTAATGTAAATATCTCTTTAATGAAATAAGTTCTTGAATGTTTTTTTTACCATTTTATTTCTTTTAAAGTCCCTCTTACACTTGCCTGACCTCTGAACTAATCCTTTAAATCTAGTGATTGATGCTGCTGCTACATGTGCATGTATTTCAAGTGTACTGTTGGAGCATATTTTGAGGATAATGATGTAGCAAAATTGTTCTAAATGTTTGCCTTTTCTTCATTGCAGCTGGAAAAATATCAACAAGGGGACTTTGGTCATTGTCCAAGAGTTTATTGTGAAAATCAACTTGTTTTACCAATAGGTGAGGAATTTTTTTAATTTGTATATTAGTTTTCGAAGGAGTTTGGATTCAAGGGATATTAAAATGTACTCTAAGGTGGTGGCCATGTGTTATGCAACTCTAGGAGGATGCATAGAATGAAACAGATAAGCTTTTATCATGCAAAATAAAGAAGTTTAGATATATCAGGTTGTTGATACTAAACAGCATCAAAGCTTTCAAGACCGTGTCTCCACCTGTCCGTAAGATGAGGGTTTAAATTTGTTTGTCGTGGTTGACAGGGTTTGAATTTCCTTTGCAATTGTCACCAGCTATTTTCAGCGCTTGCTATTAAGACTGCTTTTGGTTACAATTTTCTTGTTTTTTAGCTTACTGTTTCTGCCATTCTACTTTGTTTTTGGTCTTGTTAACTTGTTTTTTTATCTCTCTGAACTGCACTAAACCATCTAATTGGCCCATCGAAGTGACTTCAGGTGTGGCTATTGTTCACTTTTGAATTTTATATAAAAAGTTAGAAATGAAAAAAAAAAAGAATGTAAAATGTGCCTTTCTTCTAAACTGGTTTCAAAGCATCAAAGGTTTCGGAGCATCATTAAATAAGTTCATCATATTATGCAGAGCAGCAGTGGCATAGCTAGGTATTTTTAAGACAGTAATCACTTGATACCTTTTCTTATTCATGATCCACCTATTTGAGATTTTCCAGGTCACAAAATTTGAAAAGCACAAAAGAGCTGGTCATGAGGAGATTTGGGTCAATTCTTATTAGATTCCATCAAAAATTATGTAAGTGACAAGCAAAAGGACTTCTTGTTATGACTTACATGCAAGTTTATTAGTTTAAAAGTTTTGAGGTTTTGTTTTTTTCAGTCAGGGGGTGGGAAAATTTTCAGCCTGCCACTTTAGTGCTGTTATGCGCAGGCCTAGTTGTAAGAACAATGTATTGACATTTGGGGGAGAAATTGATCATCTCCATCAATCATATTCATAGTCAAATTTTCATAAAATGTTCAGTACCATTTTTGGAATTATCTCCTCACCAATAACTATAATTAACCAATGAATTTGATAAAGAACGAATACAGCATCTTTACTATTGATCTGTCCGTTCTTCCGTCATCTGGATTTCAGGTCTGATGGCATTTGGATTGTTTGTGGAATGGCATCATGTATTTCAGGTGTGGTTGAATGTAGTACATGTGGGACAGAGGGTGGTGTGGCATGTGGAACAGAGGGTGCGGTGCCATGTGGGGCAGAGGGTGGTGTGGCATGTGGAACAGAGGGTGGGGTGGCATGTGGGGCAGAGGGTGGGGTGGCATGTGGAACCGAGGGTGGGGTGGCATGTGGGGCAGAAGGTGGGGTAGCATGTGCGACAGAGGGTGGGGTGGCATGTGGGGCAGAAGGTGGGGTTTCATGTGGGGCAGAGGGTAGGGTGGCATGTGGAACAGAGGGTGGGGTGGCATGTGGGGCAGAGGGTGGGGTGGCATGTGGAATAGATGGTGGGGTGGCATGTGGGGCAGATGGTGCAAGGTATGATGTCAGTATCAAGGGGGCTTAAACCATTTGTCATGTCTAGTTGTGTTTTTTCTAGGTATGCCTCTCATTCATCTTCCTCTTTTATTAACCCTCAGGTTTATCAGATGTCCCTGGTGAAGCCATGGTGAAGCTCTACTGTCCTAAATGTCAGGATGTGTATACCCCTAAATCATCTCGTCACCACCACACAGATGGCGCCTACTTTGGCACTGGCTTCCCACACATGTTCTTCATGGTTCATCCAGAGTACCGGCCCAAACGTCCACCAAATCAGTTTGTTCCAAGGTAAGTGATGACCACGTCTCTTAAAGGGGATGGGATGTGACATGATGATCGGTAGATGGAGTAATTGAGATGAGGGTGTGATGGCATATGGGACAGGGTGTGATGGTATATGGGACAGAAGGTGGGACAGGGTGTGATGTTATATGGAATAGAAGGTGGAATTGCATGTGGGACAGGGTGTGATGGCATATGGGACAGAAGGTGGGATAGCATGTGGGACAGGGTGTGATGGCATATGGGACAGAAGGTGGGATAGCATGTGGGACGGTGGAATGGCATATGGGACAGAAGGTGGGATAGCATGTGGGACAGGGTGTAATGGCATATGGGACAGAAGATGGAATGGCATGTGGAACAGAGTAGGATGGCATCTGGATTTCAGATGTGGTGGCAAGTGGATCATGCAGTGGAGTGGCATCTGGATATCAGGTGTGATAGCATGTAGTTCATAGGATGGGATGGCATCTGGATATCAGGTGTGATAGCATGTAGTTCATAGGGTGGGATGGCATCTGGATTTCAGATGTGGTGGCAAGTGGATCATGCAGTGATGGCATCTGGATATCAGGTGTGATAGCATGTAGTCATAGGATGGGATGGGATGGCATCTGGCATATCAGGTGTATGGCATCTGGATATCAGCATGTAGTTCATAGGGTGGTATGGCATCTGGATATTAGGTGTGATAGCATGTAGTTCATAGGGTGGGTAGCATCTGGATATCAGGTGTGATAGCATGTAGTTCATAGGGTGGGATGGCATCTGGATATCAGGTGTGATAGCATGTAGATCATAGGGTGGGATGGCATCTGGATATCAGGTGTGGTAGCATGTAGTTCATAGGGTGGGATGGCATCTGGATATCAGGTGTGATAGCATGTAGTTCATAGGGTGGTATGGCAGCTGGATATCAGGTGTGATAGCATGTAGTTCATAGGGTTGGATGGCATCTGGATATCAGGTGTGATAGCATGTAGTTCTTAGGGTGGGATGGCATCTGGATATCAGGTGTGAAAGCTAGAGCTGTGACCGTTTAGTGTGTGCATGCTAAACATTCGCAAATGCAGTAAACGTTTAGTAATTATCGAATTGCGAGTAATTTTTTGTTATAGTCGAGTCTTGTGTGAAAATCAGTATCATTCAAATTACACACACCTTTGGCTGACAAAATTCCAATCAATGACTTACAAACTGTGAACCCGATTAGCATAATCCTTTTTAAATGCAAGAATCACAAATGGTAGTAATCACCTATAAATGGAGATATTTTACACTTTGATTCGCCGATATCTGAGTAACTTGTAAAATGCACCATGAATTTGTAGCAGTAAACAGGCCATAACTAATGTAAGGCTTTAATCCCACTCAATCAAGACCTGTTTTACGAGCTGTTAAATTGACCCAAAAGCACATTGTCAAAATACATTAATAGTGACAATCAGTACATTGACATGTAAATATTACCTGATGAGTCTTATAATATTGCAAAATAAACAAACAAAAAAAAGGTTTAAACAGAGCTTAAATTCTGCATGCTTCACAAAAATGGCGGCATATTTTCTAGAGGACTGATACGAGCGCTACTTCTGGGGTGGTGGTGTAATTTTGAAATGTTTTACGGCGAGGCATCATAGTATGCAAGATTTTCAATTGTGAAAGCCTTAGCGAGTACGGCAAAAAGGTTACGCGATTTTGAGATTAAATGACATTGAAGGGAAATTTTCAGTTTTTTCTAAACTGAATTTCCATGTACATTTTCCATAAAAATGATGATTTATACTGTTGAAATAAACTTTTCATGATTTGGAAAGCAAAATTCCAGTCCAGTATCTATTTGGGCAATGGAGTCGATACTTTTTGCAATACTGGTTGCATGATTTTTTTACTTAGCACTGTAAATTGGAGCAATTTTAGTGTACTTCCAAAAATTACAGAACTTAAGCTCATGTAAATGATACACGCTCGCATTTTTTGGCATGGACACATTTACTAAAATCTCTAAACGTTCACAGCTCTAGTGATAATTTGTAGTTCATAGGGTGGGATGGTATTTGGATATCAGGTGTGATAGCATGTAGTTCATAGGGTGGGATGGCATCTGGATATCAGGTGTGATAGCATGTAGTTTATAGGGTGGGATGGCATCTGGATATCAGGTGTGATAGTATGTAGTTCATAGCATGGGATGGCATATGGATATCAGGTGTGATAGAATGTAGTTCATAGGGTGGGATGGCATATGGATATCAGGTGTGATAGCATATAGTTCATAGGATGGGATGGCATCTCAATATCAGGTGTGATAGCATGTAGTTCATAGGGTGGAATGGCATCTGGATATCAGGTGTGATAGCATGTAGTTCATAGGGTGGGATGGCATCTGGATATCCGGTGTGATAGCATGTAGTTTATAAGGTGGGATGGCATCTGAATATCAGGTGTAATAGCATGTAGTTTATAGGGTGGGATGGCATCTGGATATCAGGTGTGATAATTTGTAGTTCATAGGGTGGGATGGTATCTGGATATCAGGTGTGATAGCATGTAGTTCATAGGGTGGGATGGCATATGGATATCAGGTGTGATAGCATGTAGTTCATAGGGTGGGATGGCATCTGGATATCAGGTGTGATAGCATGTAGTTCATAGGGTGGGATGGCATATGGATATCAGGTGTGATAGCATGTAGTTCATAGGGTGGGATGGCATCTGGATATCAGGTGTGATAGCATGTAGTTCATAGGGTGCGATGGCATCTGGATATCAGGTGTGATATCATGTTGTTCATAGGGTGGGATGGCATCTGGATATCAGGTGTGATAGCATGTAGTTCATAGGGTGGGATGGCATCTGGATATCAGGTGTGATAGCATATAGTTCATAGGGTGGGATGGCATCTGAATATCAGGTGTAATAGCATGTAGTTTATAGGGTAAGATGGCATCTGGATATCAGGTGTGATAGCATGTAGTTCTTAGGGTGGGATGGCATCTGGATATCAGGTGTAATAGCATGTAGTTCTTAGGGTGGATGGCATCTGGATATCAGGTGTGATAGCATGTAGTTCATAGGGTGGGATGGCATCTGGATATCAGGTGTGATACCATGTAGTTTATAAGGTGGGATGGCATCTGGATATCAGGTGTGATAGCATGTAGTTCATAGGGTGGGATGGCATTTGATACCGAGGGTGAAGGTGTGTTATCAGCGGGATGCAGGATTGTTTGCGTTGCCTGGGGATATTATATGATAATGATGACATGTAGTTATGTATGCCACCTTGCTTGTATTCAGGTAGTCAGTGACTGTAACTTGGGTTTATCTCATGTGTGGTATGTTAGGCAAGAACCATATATAGTATGTGTACATGCAGAGGTTGAGTTTTAATTTTTTGTCAGGCGTATTTGGTTACGACAAGCCCTTGATTTTTGGCGTATTTTGTAATTTTGCGTTGTATGTACAGGGCACTGTGTAATGCACAGGGCACTGCGTACTAGCAAAGCTTGCAAGTATTGTTAACACACACACACTTGTGTAGGCCTGCCTGGCTAAAGTGAATGAAAATTAAAATACCAAAACCTTAAAAAATCGGACTATTATTATCATAAAAATATTAAGAAAAAGTTCTTACCCAGTCATTGTATAATGCTAAAATAAAATAGAAAAATAGTTTTGTTTATCGTATTCAAACTTCCATGAGGTTTTAGTGAACTTTGACCAATTGTCAACGATAATATACTATTGAGATCTTGAACACGCCTACTTCTTTACAGTATAGTAACTTGACTTGCAGATTGTGATCAATTCACAGATACATAATCTTACAACACAATACAGGAGGAAAGTAGAATACTAGCTAATGATATCGTTGACAATTGACAGCCTGCTTTCAAAACAACATCAAAACTTTCATGTACAGTGTACGGTACATGTATATATGTACTGACTATATACAGTTTAGTACTTGCCTAGTGTTTATGTACAGTACTTGTACGGACATTATATATCATTCGCCAGTTGTCGTAGTTGTGTCTTTTTCCATTTTTTTTTTTAGTAATGTAAAAACATTTTTTGTGTTAAATAAAACTTTCAATCGCATAAGAGAGGTAAGATTTTTATTTAAGTTAATGAAAAACTCTGGCGTAAAATTTCACATGCTATACCTAATTTTACGACGCAGTTACAACATGTGTCGTAAGAATTTTCAGCAATAGAGTAATGTACGACAAATTTGTCATCAACATAAACCCTGTGTACATGACATTACAGGCACATGAGTTGATGGGGCTCTTAGGTCCAGAAGAAAGGTTTTACTCAAGTATGAGTTGGGGGAGCTTTTGGTCCAGAAGAAAGGTTTTACTTATATATGAGTTGGGGGGCTCTTAGGTGCAGAAGAAAAGTTTTACTCAAATATGAGTTGGGGGCTCTTAGGTCTAGAAGAAAGGTTTTACTCAAATATGACTTGGGGGCTCTTAGGTCCAGAAGTAAGGTTTTACTCAAATATGAGTTGGGGGCTTTTAGGTGCAGAAGAAAGGTTTTACTTTAATATGAGTTGGGGGCTCTAAGGTCCAGAAGTAAAAGTTTTACTTAAATATGAGTTGGGGGCTCTTAGGTGCAGAAGAAAAGTTTTACTCAAATATGAGTTAGGGGCTCTTAGTTCAAGAAGAAAGGTTTTACTCAGATAAGAGTTGGGGGCTATTAGGTGCAGAAGAAAGGTTTTACTTAAATATGAGTTGGGGGGCTCTTAGGTGCAGAAGAAAACTTTTACTCAAATATGAGTTGGGGGGCTCTTACGTGCAGAAGAAAGGTTTTACTCAAATATGAGTTGGGGGGCTCTTAGGTCAAAAAGTAAGGTTTTACTCAGATAAGAGTTGGGGGGCTATTAGGTGCAGAAGAAAGGTTTTACTTAAATATGAGTTGGGGGCTCTAAGGTCCAGATGTAAGGTTTCACTTAAATATGAGTTGGGGGGCTCTTAGGTGCAGAAGAAAAGTTTTACTCAAATATGAGTTAAGGGGCTCTTAGGTGCAGAAGAAAGGTTTTACTCAAATATGAGTTGGGGACTCTTAGGTCAAGAAGTAAGGTTTTACTCAGATATGAGTTGAGGGGCTCTTAGGTGCAGAAAAAGGTTTTACTTAAATATGAGTTGGGGGCTCTAAGGTCCAGAAGTAAGGTTTTACTCAAATATGAGTTGGGGCTCTTAGGTGCAGAAGAAAGGTTTTACTCAAATATGAGTTGGGGGTCTCTTAGGTGCAGAAAAAAAGTTTGACTCAAATATGAGTTTGGGGCTCTTAGATCCAAAAGAAAGGTTTTACTTAAATATGAGTTGGGTTGCTCTAGGTCCAGAAGGAAGGTTTTATTCAAATATGAGTTGGGGGCCTCTTAGGTCCAGAAGTAAGGTTTTACTCAAATATGAGTTGGGGGGCTCTTAGGTGCAGAAGAAAGGTTTTACTCAAATATGATTTGGGGGGCTTTTAGGTGCAGAAGTAAGGTTTTACTCAAATATGAGTTGGGGGCCTTAGGTGCAGAAGTGCAAAGAAAGAGTTTTAGGTGCAGAAGAAAGGTTTTACTCAAATATGAGTTGGGGGGCTCTTAGATCCAGAAGGAAGGTTTTACTCAAATATGAGTTGGGAGGCTCTTAGGTGTAGAAGAAAAGTTTTATTCAAATATGAGTTGGGGGGCTCTTAGGTCCAGAAGTAAGGTTTTACTTAAATATAAGTTGGGGGGCTCTTAGGTGCAGAAGAAAGGTTTTACTCAAATATGAGTTAGGGGCCTCTTAGGTCAAGAAGTAAGGTTTTACTGAGATATGAGTTGGGGGTTCTTAGGTCCAGAAGAAAGGTTTTATTCAAATTTACTCTAAGCCATTTGTGTGCAAACTATGCCTATTGCAAACATAACATCTAAAACAAAAATGACAAACTTTTGAACAGGAATAAACCATAATTGGGTAGTATCTTATACTGTTTGCACATTCCCTATTGGAGGAATAATGTCATATCCAGGGATGATGATGGTTTACAGTTGCTAGGGAATATAACTGATGTATATATTAGACTTGATCAGCTTGCATGTGGTCAAATGTGATTTTTCAATTGGATTTTGTCTAACTCAGTGGCAGATTATTGATATCTCATACTAAGTATGTAAGTTTTTCATTATATGTACCAGAACCCTCTTGTTTTAGCACACAGCCTTGGAAATAAAGCTTTGTAACCACGGCATCTGGCTATCTTTCATTATTTTCATAATATGTTCATGACCTTTTCATTACGAGAACAATGTTTAAGTTTTTACCAAGTTGAATTTCTTTTGTATTCCTCAATTTAAAACGAGGATATTGACTTGACCATATCCTGCGTTGCTTTATAGCATTAAAGACGTTTTCCAAGTCCATCAAAAACATCTTTCTTTATTGTAGGTTGTATGGTTTCAAGATTCATCCCCTTGCTTATGAATACCAGTACCAGGCAGCGTCAAGAAATCGTTACAACAGCGGCAGACCATCAAGTCAACATAAGAAGTAGCAGCACACCAGAAAGGCTTGTGATTGGTCGGTTATTGTGTGTGTATCAGTTGTGCGTGATAAACCCATGTTGAAGGCAAGAACGTTATTTTGGACATGACTGAATGTTTCATGTGTAAGAAAGCTTACAAGAGCCTTTGAAGTAGGTTAGATGAAAGCACGTATTCTGAAACATTATTTATGCAAACTAAGATTTAAGTGGAACAGTTAACATATATACTGTAAGTTCTGTTTCAAAAAAATAAACACATCTTGAGACTTCTGTATTAACTCTTTGCTCTTTGCTTACTTACAGGAGTGTCAACAACATTGTAAAATTTTTCCAACTCCATAAAATAGTAATTCAGTACTAAGTGGAAAGAATTGCATTTAGATATGGAAGCTTTTGAAGGAGGTAATAAACAAACGGCTGCTCGGAGGTTATTATAAAGTAAAATGTTGATGCATTTTAAAACCTTCATGTATATTTAATATCCACAGAGACTGCAAACAATTTTTGACAGCTGAGGGGAAAATACTAATGAGTATGAGAGGCACATAGTTTTATGGAATAATTGACATTTATAAATCTTTAAGTGTTTAGGGGTAGGGGAACGACCCTTCTTATCACTTTTTTTAGGAATGAGTGGAAAATATAGTGATCACTGGTTTCAGAAATTTGATCATATCTCCAGAAAGAAAAAGAGAAGGAAATTTAATATATAGGGAAAAAGGAAAGGAAAATGAGAGAAAGAAGTGGGGAAAATGGAACACCACGAAAGCATTCAGTTTTGATACTGTTGTTGTGGTATGCTCCAGACATTTTGTCCAAAACGTTCTATGCTCACAGAAAGTAACCCCAGCCCCCGCTGTTAGGAGTGTTCAAGAGAAATCTTGGTTGCATTAATGATGTTTCAAGAATAGTTTTCAATCACCTTGAAAAGTCTGTGTTTAAAGTCTTCTGTCAGTCATTTCTCATCTTGAGAAACCACTTAATAGCGGAGTCTTGTATTCTTAAGTAATAAATATTTTAAGTAAACTTTGTACGTTATGAGTGGCAATGACATATTTTTGGGAAAAGGGATATAGGGTTCATAATATGTTTAGTATGCAAATGACTAGAGAGAGAATTTCCCTAAGATATGATTATTAAGTCTGTTAAGTTTAGGTTTTTGTATTGATTGAAGAAGTAGAAGTTGGTTGGTTAAGATTGGAAATATTTGTAAAGGTTTTATGTACACAAGAAACTGGACAGTATTGGACTGATTACCTTAGGTGAAGTCTATAAATCCAAGTAAATATTTATTATGTTCTTGGGAACAAGAGTTCCTGAAAACATATTGTAATCTTATTAAGGATCTAGTCATGTGACTGCATTTATTGGTCAAGCATATCTCGAGTTGTTATCAGTAATAGAGTCAAATTTGATGTACAATAATAGCATTTATTTGAGGACGTGGATGACATTTTGTGAGAGTATAAAATTATATTAAACAACTTGACAGTGCGACTATCATTTTCAATGATATCCAGGCCAGTGCAAAATTCTGTTTTGGTCCCAGGCCAGGTAGTCAACTCAAATTTGTGTTAAAGAAACTTACAGTTGGTAAGTTGGCACTGAAATTTAAATCACTACCATAGTGACTTCATACTAAGCTTCCATTTGCCTTGACTGCTCCCATTAATGTAAAGCACATTGTCATTGGTAAAGCATTTCCCTAGTATCATGCCCCAAAACAAAGTGGTTACGATTTTCGTAACCACATTTCCTAGTTATTACAGTAAAGGGGTGGCATATCAACTTTATGTAGTCTGGCATTGAACTAAATGCTGTGATATTGACCTGATTGTGATATTGACTCAAAGTGTTGTGACATTGAATCAGATGCTGTAATATTAAACCAAATGATGTGATATTTAACCAAAATGTGACATTGTCCCGAATGTTGTGATATTGATCCAAATATTGTGTTATTGTACCAAATGTTTTGATATTGACCCAAAATGTGACATTACCCAAAAGTGTTGACATTTACCCAGATGCTTTGACATTGGCATATTACTACGATCTTAAACATTTGTCACAAAGTAAGCATAATTTAATTAATTAAGATTTTAAAATAAGCTGTAAATCTTGACATTAGTTAATTTTCGTCCCTTGTATGTTAGAAATGATAAAATAAACAAAGATATAAAGGGAGGTTTAAATGCCACTAAGGATGCCTCAAAAACTAATAAATAAAACCTTGTATAAATAGAGATTGCAGTCATATTGCTGTTTGTATGTATGATATTGGTGATATCTTCATGGTGATATTATTTAATGATAATATTTTTTGAAACAGTCATTTCATTTGTCTATACATTTTGTCAAAAATTGATACAATCTTTTTGTTGAGGTCCATATTCCTGTTGTTACTACTACTTGATTATTAGAGAGTTTCAGAAAGTGTGCAAGTGTATAAAGTGTGCAAGTATTTAGGTGAACCGACAAGTTAAGGTGAGGAGTCTGTGAGAGATACTTTTAGATACATGATCAGGGAAGGTGGATTTAGAAGCAGGAGGGGAGAGGGGGTTCAGGGTTCTTCACTCAATAATTTTAGGTGAAATTGTGTACAAAATGTATAGATTAATTCATTTAAGTTGAGACATGCTATGTTTATATATTTTTCTTCAGACTGTAATTGCAATTACATCTTTTCCTTTTCTTCAGAATTATCACGTTACCCGCCCTCATTAGCCCTAATATTTTGACGCTCCTCCCCCCCCTCCTTCCTCTCCTCCCATGACAATATTGGCAATACCTCAGGCAACCAATTTTTTTCTTGTATTTTTTTTTCATTTAGACAGTTTTATAAATACATTTTCTTGGTGGGTTGTAATCTCCAATTTTGTGCCTAGAAGTCACATTGTCGAGTGCAAGGTGATTGGTAATGGGCATTAGGGGTTGGTAGAGGTGGTTTGGTAATGGGCATTAGGGGTTGGTAGAGGTGGATTGGTAATGGGCATATTGGGTTGGTAGAGGTGGATTGGTAATGGTCATATAGGGTTGGTAGAGGTGGATTGGTAATGGGCATATGGGGCTGGTAGAGGTGGATTGGTAATGAGCATATGGGGTTGGTAGAGGTGGGTTGGTAGAGGTGGATTGGTAATGGGGTTGGTAGAGATGGATTGGTAATGGGTGTATGGGGTTGGGAGAGGTCGGCATTAATTCAGAGATACTGTATGGAAATTAAAACCCAAACTTAAACAGTGCACTTAGTGCAGACATTTAATTTGTTTCCACCGAAGCTTAAAAGAAACAAAACTCCCAAACTAAACATCTCAAAAGCTGAACTGTTATCACTTTTGAAGATTTTGGAACAAATATGACTTACAATCAAATCTCTTTTCTTACACCATCAATGGACTTTCTCTTGTGTTTTTGAAAATAACTTTATTCCAACATCGGTTTGGAAGCAAGTTTGTACTGTTTGTTTCTCGAATGGGTTCACAGGAAGTTTTCTTTACATATGAAAAATTCAAGAAATATGTTTGCAGCAAGTTTGGGAATGTCAGATATGGACTTTTTGTATTGGACAAACATTCAGTGAATATATTCATCAAGTTTTCTTGTAGAATGTAATGTGTGATTTATTATAAGTTTTTGAGAATTGCAGCCAGATCAGTTGTAAACTAATGATTTTTTTAAGGGCCATTCTCTGGCTGGTTACACACGTAGAGAGAATGGACCCCTGGGATCCAGTGGGACCATTCTCTGGCTGGTCACACACGTAGTGTAACAGAATGGACCCAGTGGACCTCTGGGGTCTAATAGGGATCCAGTGGGGCTATTCTCTGGCTGGTCACAGACGTAGAGAGAATGGACCCCTGGGATCCAGTGGGACCATTCTCTGGCTGGTCACACATGTAGTGCAACAGAGAATGGACCCCTGGGGTCTCATAGGGATCCAGTAGGACCATTCTCTGGCTGGTCACACACGTAAGTAAGAGAGAATGGACCCAGTGGACTCATAGGGATCCAGTGGGACCATTCTCTGGCTGGTCACACACGTAGTGTAACAGAGAATAGCCCGCACTCTCTTTTAGTAATTAGATCTCAAAAAACATCTTGGATATCTTTTATCAAACTCTTTCATAAGAATGGCCTTGAGATCGGAAGAATTGTTTTGGAAAGGGTTTTAAAAGAGTGGAAAAAGTGTTTATTTTATCTTCCTCGAGTTTCCATTGCAAGTTTATTTACTTGGACAAGACCTGTTGGGGCACCCTCACTCCCCCTCTCAATATTGATGAAATACTTTGTACATACACTTAAGAGACGGTTTTCAGACTTGGGGCAATATTGAGTGGGGGAAGGGGAAAGTTTTCAAGGGGTATAATCATGAAAATATCAAGGAGAATTGGTGTTGTGTTCCAACAATTCTGTCCAAGATGATAGATTCCTTGCTGCATTTTGGTGTGATGCACATTTGATATGGATTTTAGGTCAAATCTGTCTGCTGTGAACTTCAGTTGTTTTACTCAAGTCATTTTGTCCCTTGAAGGTTTTGTGATAAGTTCTCTCTGCTATGTTTTTGTGGCAAGTTCTTTCTGCTGTTTTTGTAATAACTTCTCTCTGCTATGTTTTTGTGGCAAGTTCTTTCTGCTATGTTTTTGTGGCAAGTTCTCTCTGCTGTTTTTGTAATAAGTTCTCTCTGCTGTTTTTGTGGCAAGTTCTCTTTGCTATGTTTTTGTGGCAAGTTCTCTCTGCTATGTTTTTGTGGCAAGTTCTCTCTGCTATGTTTTTGTGGCAAGTTCTCTCTGCTGTTTTTGTAATAAGTTCTCTCTGCTGTTTTTGTGGCAAGTTCTCTTTGCTATGTTTTTGTGGCAAGTTCTCTCTGCTATGTTTTTGTGGCAAGTTCTCTCTGCTATGTTTTTGTGGCAAGTTCTTTCTGCTGTTTTTGTAATAACTTCTCTCTGCTATGTTTTTGTGGCAAGTTCTTTCTGCTATGTTTTTGTGGCAAGTTCTCTTTGCTATGTTTTTGTGGCAAGTTCTCTCTGCTATGTTTTTGTGGCAAGTTCTTTCTGCTGTTTTTGTGGCAAGTTCTCTCTGCTATGTTTTTGTGGCAAGTTTTCTGCTGTTTTTGTAATAAGTTCTCTCTGCTATGTCTTTGTGGCAAGTTTTTTCTACTATGTTTTTATTACAAATGTGAAATGTGAATATTACAAAAAACCATGGGAATATTACAAAATACTATGGGAATATTACAAGAAACCATGGGAATATTTCTTTAAAAACCATGAGAATATTGCTTTAAAAACCATGGGAATATTCCTTTAAAAATCATGGGAATATTTCTTTAAAAACCATGAGAATATTCTTTTGAAAACCATGGGAATATTACTTTAAGCACCATGGGAAGATATGTTCCTTTAAATTTTATGACACAAAACAACGGAAAACATTTTTTTTCATTTCATCCCACAAAAAAGATAGAGGATAACTAGCCTAGGCCTATAGGTTTTGTTCAAAATAAGCAAAAGTATATTTACTCAACTGATTACTGTAAAGAAAAAGATACATGTAGCTCCTCGAAATACACAATAAACATATAGGAACAATCAACAGTAACTTGCGACAAACTGCCCTTATTTTAAGTTAGCTCGTGTATGAAAGAGTGTCTGACGTCATGAAAAATCTATTTAAAGTGGTAATGGGCATAGAGGCCTGTGCATTATGCACTTTATAAATGGCTATTATTATTTTAAAATTTAATTTTTGTTTAGTTATAATTAGTTAAAAACAACTTAACAGCTTCTATTTTCAAAATGGATTTCTATTGTCAAAATGGACTGGAATAAAGCCTTCTCATTACCATTATACTCCTTTTTTAGTACTTAATAACCTATGTACCAGAATAGCAAGCAAAAGTTTTGTTAGCTTTTCCGGTACAGTTTTTTTTAAGTCCCCAAAATATTAGTATACTGGTAATGTGAAGGCTTTATTCCAGTCCATTTTGACAATAGAAATACATTTTGAAAATAAAAGCTGTTAAATGCTCATTTTTGATTTTAGAAGTATTTTACTCATATTCATTTATCCATTTTATGAAATTGTTATTGTTGTCAATTGTTTGCAAGTCCTCTGCCAGACAAAAGGAGACGTAACCTGTATTTGTTGGAAATATTCAACCTTATGACATCATCAGGGACAAAGGAGTAGAGTATCTGAACCTTATGACATCATCAGGGACAAAGGAGTAGAGTATTTGTTGCTGAAGCCAAAGCAACTTTTGTGAAAAAATCATAGAAATCCATTTTGCATCACTTTGGTTTAATCACATGTTTTCTACAATTAAAAAGAAATCTTTAAATTTGTATGAGCTGATGAAAAATGCCTGCAAAAGGTGGTTATACTCATAATGTTTAAGTAGTAACCAGTTTTTTAAATTTATTGTTATTTATCAAAGTAATATTTTAAGGTTATGCTTGCTAGTTTTTCTGAAAAAGTGTATAACGTTTCAGTTTTCATAACTAGACAGTATGACTGACCATTACTGCTACAAAAAGCTTCTTATTGTAAGTTTTTTTATTTGAAATGATTACTAGATTTCATAGTGTATATGAATGCTTATCAAAATGTGTTTTTCATTGTTTGTGATGTAAACTGACAGAGAAACACCCAATAAAAGTAACTTCAGTTACCAATAAACTTTAATTCTTGATTACGAGTTTCCTTTTGTATTATTATATATATATATATATATATATATATATATATATATATATATATATATATATATATATATATATATATATATATATATATATATATATATATGTATATATATATATATATATATATATATATATATATATATATATATATATATACATATATATGTATTATATATATAGATATATATATATTATATAGAGATATATATATATATATATATATATATATATATATTATACATATATTATACATATATATATTTCATATATATAGATATTATATATAGATATACAT
Organism: Chiridota heheva; assembly: GCA_020152595.1. Lineage (NCBI taxonomy): Eukaryota > Metazoa > Echinodermata > Holothuroidea > Apodida > Chiridotidae > Chiridota > Chiridota heheva. Next base: position 624,193 of record JAIGNY010001168.1, on the reverse strand, counting down.
AGATATTATACATTTCTATATATATATATATATATAAAGAGAGAGAGAGAGATATATATAGATATATAAATATATATAGAGATATATATATATATATAGCAATGACGGCTGATGCAGCAGCTAAGCTTGCCCTCAACTTCCTCCCTATCCCTTTTCCAAAACCCTCTCTGACATCAAACCGCTCATCTCTTCCCTTGTTCGTGATTGCTGGCAAACCTCATGGAACTCCCAAATTGATAACAAGCTCCACGTCATCCAGCCCACCATTCCTATCAAACCCACCATCAACAACCTCTTTCGTTACGACAACGTTCATATTACCAGTCTTGGAATTGGTCACACCCACCTCACTCACTCCCACCTCCTTATTGGCTTCACCCTCACAATCCGTCACGTTCTCCTTGCTTGCCCCCTGTACAACCTTCCAAGAGCTTCCCTCGCTCCCCACAACTCAATTGCTGAGTTCTTCCAGAAAAATCCTCCGGACAAAATTATCTCCTTCCTTTATCATGCTTCTCTCTACAACCATATTTAATTCTCCTCTTCCACCCACACTCTACTTTTGTTTTTGTTTCAACCATGCACCTCCTCTCTCGATCACAGCTTTCTGACTTGTTCTTGAATTTCTCTCATTCTCCTCCTGTTTCCTTTCCTACCTTCCTCTAAAATGATCTGACCGAGCTTTCAGGCACAATTTGACCCTCGTTGTCGTGGTGTCGTTAAGCCCTCATCAAACAAACAAACATATATGCTATATGCGGTTTACAAAATTGTGTTCAAGATATCCGTGCTTGGATGAAAGTTAATTTTTTTAAACTAAATGACAATAAAACGGAATTTGTTCTTTTCGGTTCCCGTCAACAACTGAATAAGGGTACTGTTCCACACATTGCGGTTGGTGAATCATTTGTTCCATCTTCAACCCCAGTACGAAATCTTGGTGTCATTTTCGATGCCAAAATGACTTTAAAACCCCATATCTCTGATGTCATCCGCATGGCTTCATTTTTTCTTCGTAATATCAGTAAATTGCGTAGATATCTTAATCGTGCTGCTACTAAGCAGATTATTCATTCCTTTATAACATCACGTTTAGATACAGCCAATTCAATCCTTTACGGCATGCCGTGTAAACAAATCAGTCAAAAATACTGCAGCCAGAATTCTTACTCTCTCCACAAAGTCCTGTCACATCAACCCAATTTTGAGAGATTTACACTAGCTTCCTGTATCATATCGTATCATCTATACGATATTGCTTATCGCATACAAATCTCTCCAGGGTCGTGCTCCACTTTACATATCTAATTTGTTAAAACTGTATATTCCTGTCCGTAATCTACGTTCTTCAGATAAATTACTTGTTTGAATCAAAATCTAAGCATTCATGGGGGGACAGGTTTTTCGCTGTTGCTGCCCTACGATTATGGAATGAATTGCCATTTTACATCAGATCTTGCATTACTATTGGCTCCTTTAAAAAGAATTTAAAGACTTACTTAATGTCTAAGGCTTTTGTCAATGTTCAATAATTGTTGTTTTGTTTTATAATTATTTTGTATTTTTGTATTTATTGTATGGCGCCTTGAGCACCTACTTTAGGTGGTTTGTGTGCATTTTAGTCTTATCATTATCATTATATATATATATATATATATATATATATATATATATATATATATATATATATATATATATATATATATATATATATATATATATATATATATATATATATATGTATATATATATATATATATATATATATATATATATATATATATATATATATATATATATATATATTTATATATATATATATATATATATATATATATATATATATATATATATATATATATATATATATATATATATATATATATATATATATATATATATATATATATATATATATATATATATATATATATATATATATATATATATATATATATATATATATATATATATATATATATATATATATATATGTATACATATACTGTATCATATATATATATTTACTTGAAGTTATACCTTACCTTCCATGCTATTAGTATGCAATCTGGTCACATGACCTGATTCTAACGCACTTCTAACCGACCCTAAAAAACGTAGTAACCAGCAAAGCCCTGACCTCCATAATACCTCTGTACTACCCCTCACTCTTTTTTTGTTTGCACAACATTGCTGAAACTGGTCATTTTTATTTTTATAATAATTTAACCTTTTTCTATCTCGTTTCTCCTTAGCAGCTTCTACCTGGCGGGTTTTTACGCTGCCCTTTCTCATCCGGCTCGCCTGTTCAAGTCTTTCGAGGTAAGACGAGGTAGCCATGGGTCCGAGATTTCTTCGGCCGACCTACACGACTTTACCCGTGTAGCCTACACTTAGGATAGCGGGTTTTTGTCTCCATTCGTACAAAGCGAGTGGCTAGTTCGAGAGCGTCCTACTCTCGTGGCGGGTGTTTTAGGTCCTAGAGCACCAGGTGTGACTGTCTAGGGGACCTCTTGCCTCGGGGTTTAAGTGTTTTTCACCATCAGCCCGCCCTCCCACGAGGAGAGCCTAGCGTAATACTATGCATTGTATTAGCACGTTAGGATATCTCAGTACAGGTTCTCGTATAGGCCAATTTCTTATTTCGATTTAAGCGCATGTGCATTGGGTCGACGTCACCGTAGGGTGTTCGAGGAGTCAACTCCAAGAAGCTACAATTGTTACAAGAGAGCTTATTTTTGTATTAACGTTACCAGCATACGAATATTTTCGTTTTTCTTACATAAATTAAAGACAAAGTTTTTAATTTTCAAGCTTGATTTTTGGGGCTTGGAAGAGACCGGAGGGGGGTCTCTCCGACGTACTATTTAAAGGGAAACTAATCTCTTCTTTTTATCTTTACAGACATCGAGTACTCAGTGGTTTGCGTTTTCCACGTTACCCCAGCCCTTGTGAAGTTTTTACGTTGGATGCGTTTTCTCGGGTTTAAAAAAAATTTCAGATAGAGATTTTTCTATTAAAAAGTTTTTGATGTACTGATTTGCTATGCCTCGTCTCTCTTTTAGCGTGATCGTAGGATCATAGATACTTCCCCCAGTAGGGGCGCTATTGCTGTATTTGTTTATGTATGCATTATATATGTTCTTCTCTTTTCAGAAATCATGTTGCGAATGATTAACTCAATGGCGTTGCGCCTTAGGTGACATTCCAAGTGAACGCCACCTAGACTTAAAAAAGTTTAGAGAGAGAGAAAAAAAGATCTTAGTTCTCTTCGTGGCGCTGCGCCACCTAGAGTTGAAGAGCTTAGAGAGAGATAAGATAACCTCTTAGGGGCGTTGCGCCACCTAAAGTTGAAAGGATAAGAGAGAGAGAGATAAGACATCCTCTTCGTGGCGTTGCGCCACTTAGAGTTGAAAAGGTAAGAGAGATAAGATAACCTCTGATTAACTCAGTGGTGTTGCGCCTTAGGTAGGGTTCCAAGTGAACGCCACCTAGAGTTAAGAAAGTTCAGACAGAGAGAAGATAACCTCTTAGGGGCGTTGCCCCCCTAAGTTGTAAAGAGAAAGATAAGATCCATACGGTTCCGCGGCCCGTTGTTACGGGGCGGACAGTTCCATTGGACGGTTCCGCGGCCCGTGTTTACGAGGCGGACGGTTCCGCGGCCCGTGTTTACGGGGCGGACGGTTCCATTGGACAATTCCTTTGGACGGTTCCGTGGTTACGGGGTGGACGGTTCTGCGGCCCGTGTTTACGGGGCGGACGGTTCCGTTGGACAGTTCCGCGGCCTGGGTTTACGGGGCGGACAGTTCCATTGGACGATTCCGAGTTTCATACGGTTCCGTGGCTCGTGTTTACGGGTCCGTACGGTTCCATAAGATTCCACAGTCCGTGTTTACGGGTCTCTTTTTGGTTCCATTGGACGGCTCCAGTGAGCGGAACGTATTTTTAACATTGTAAAGGAGACCACCCAACCGTACTAAGAAGAAGCGCTGACCTGTTCTGAATAATTACCCAGCTTCAGTTGCCTGATGATCCGCTAAGGTGAAACCACTGGTTGCAGCCTAGATCCTGCTTTTGATAAATATGTATAACTGCTCTGCTACTGCATCGAGCACTTTTTACCAATGTTGAGAAACATCATATTTCTATATATATATATCTATATATATATATATACATATATATATTTATATAGGTTTATATATGTATATATCTATATGTATATATATATATATGTGGTGTATATATATAGATGTGTATATATATATATACATATGTGTATATATATATACATATGTGTATAGATATACATATGTGTATATGTGTATATATTTCTATATATATATATATACATATATATATACATATATATATATATGAAAATATATATATATTTATATATATATGATCAAAACATCAGCTATTGACCTATTCGGACATCGGTGCTTTAATTAATTCACCCATCGTCACATGTAATCATGTGTCCAATTAGGTCGGCAGATTTCAGAAATTTGTTCCCATTCTTTTAAATCTAGCAAATCATTTTTTTTTAAATGAAAATTAGATATCTAGAGGTCAGGGGGTTGTAGTGCTCCTACTGCCGCCACCCCAGCCATAGTCCCCAGCCATAGTGTGTTAGTTTCTGCTTCTGAAGTACATGGTTGTTTTCAATCCATGACATGATTCTTTTATCTTGGAATTGGAGGCTATGAAATATCCGAGTGAGGTTTGGTTGTCTTATTGTTTAACTCTGCAGTACAGGGACTTAATGAATCAATTTCCTGAAGTATATCCATTTCTTAAGATTTTGTTCTCGTCCCTAAACATTTGTGTGGTCTAGCTGTCATAGCATCAGCTTGGCAAGCTAGAGGTGCCGGGATCAATTCCTGGTGGGTATTCATTCACCAGCGCTTCACAACTGGGTTATCAAACGATTGCAGACATCTTTATATAACCCTTAGCTGTTGAGAAACTTTTCAAACTTCTATAAATATCAAAGTTGGTCAAACCAATGAGAGCATTTTGATTTTCTGAAAAGAACATATATTTTCAATATATTAAGAGTACAAAACATCACATAAACCAAAAAAAGAAATTTTTACAAATCTGTTTTTAATGGAAATACACAAAAAGATTGCATCTTCTTAATAAGACTAATTAATTACCACAAACAAAAACAATTTTGTGGAAGCTTCCTCTAATGAAAGAATACATGATACGATATGGCCTATCAAATTTAAATCATACTTTGTGAATAGGATTCGGGCCAAGCCTAATTATTTGTGTATTTATTTCCATATTCAATTAGGGTTGCCACGATATCGCCATTTGCATATCACCACACTTATGCGTGATGATATCGCAATATTAGGAAAAATTTACCCCATAGTAAATATTATTATGTGAAATCTTAGTTTGATGATTATTAAATAAAATTCCTTAATTTTAAGTTTACAACTTCTATTTAGGTCTTGATTTGAAAATAACAATTTTTATTTTTATAACTAATTTTCTTTGCATTTAATTTAGGGAAGAAATTAATCGTACAGAATTTAAAGAATATGTAGAAAATCTTGAATTCCCTGTGAAATATTTCATAAGATGGTGTGTCATAATGAAGATGATATTGTCAAATCAAAGTTTCACTGACAATATCACAATTGTGTAGCAGCCTTATTATATTCAAGTACCCACACATTTACCATTGAATGAATTTACAGACCTTAATTAGCGTACAAATTTATTTGCAAATACATGCACTAGGAGCAGTATTGACATTTTTTTCAAGTTAAATTACTCAACATTTTTAGCAAAATGTGATTACTTCGACCAATCAACTGCTGGGGAATTTTCCATTTGTTACCCAACCAATCAGCTGCAGTTATTGGAAGACGAGTTGTACGCAACAATGCACACGTATTACCTTCCTGCACTAATGCACACATGTATTACCTTCATGTATAACTCACTTATGATGGACATTTGGAAGCATTTTTTTTCTCGTAAATTTTGACCCCATAACCTGCGTTCTTTGGTCGATAAAATTCCCCCAGTATACGATTGATTGGTCCATTATAGACATGTGAGTTTCAGCCATGTGACATTTAAATTTTTTCCGAAAATAGTCGATTCAGAATTGAAATGGGTCTATTACAATTTTCACAATCTTAGTAAAACCCTTTAATGGATATCTGGGCTAAACATAACCTTAAAATAAATGTGTTTCTAAGGTTATTTTTGTAAAATCTATGCCACATCCATAACCCCATTTCTAGCAATTAACAGATTTATACAAAGATCTTATTTTTGCAAATATAGTAATCAATATTTTAAAGTGTTTTTATATTATGAAATGCTGCTATGAGCCTCCACAAATATTCCTGTAAATCTTAGCCACTCAAACCCCACCCCTGTCAAAACTATCTACAGAACCAGTGTCTTTCTCTACTGCTAGTTTAAACAAATTCTTAGAATGAAATTATTTACATGAAAATGTACAAATGGTAACAATTTACTTCCAACTGAAACTCTGGAAGAATAAAGGTCTATGGGCACCAAGAGCAACTTCATTATCAAAAAGATGGCTTTAAAAAAAAATTGAGTCGAACAATCAGAATAATCTGGAGACCATGAAAAAATTCTTGGATCATTGATTCCGTGATCCGCTATATATTTTCCACCTCTAGCTCAGGGACTATGTTTTTATTGTATACTTGGACACGCTTTGGAAGGACTGACTGCTAGGCTTGGAGCATGCACAGTATATCCTGTAATTCCAGGTCTGATCTTGAATATACTCATAACTGCTGCTTCCTCATTTAGAGGAAAGAGCAGGGCTGTAATTCCATGTTTGGTGACTCATTGTGCCATTGTGGTTGCAGCACCAGGGTAGTCCCCAGGGCTGTAATTCCATGTTTGGTGACTCGTTGTGGTTGCAGCATCAAGGTAGTCCCCAAGGCTGTAATTCCATGTTTGGTGACCCGTTGTGGTTGCAGCATCAAGGTAGTCCCCAGGGCTGTAATTCCATGTTTGGTGACTCGTTGTGGTTGCAGCACCAGGGTAGTCCCCAGGGCTGTAATTCCATGTTTAGTGACCCGTTGTGGTTGCAGCATCAAGGTAGTCCCTAGGGCTATAATTCCATGTTTGGTGACCCGTCGTGGTTGCAGCATCAAGGTAGTCCCCAGGGCTGTAATTCCATGTATAGTGACTTGTTGTGGTTGCAGCATCAAGTGTCCCTAGGGCTGTAATTCCATGTTTAGTGACTGTTGGTTGCAGCATCAAGGTAGTCCCCAGGGCTGTAATTCCATGTTTAGTGACCCGTTGTGGTTGCAGCACAGGTAGTCCCTAGGGCTATAATTCCATGTTTGGTGACCCGTGTAGCATCAAGGTAGTCCCTAGGGCTGTAATTCCATGTTTAGTGACTCGTTGTGGTTGCAGCACCAGGGTAGTCCCCAGGGCTGTAATTCCATGTTTAGTGACCCGTTGTGGTTGCAGCATCAAGGTAGTCCCTAGGGCTATAATTCCATGTTTGGTGACCCGTCGTGGTTGCAGCATCAAGGTAGTCCCCAGGGCTGTAATTCCATGTATAGTGACTCGTTGTGGTTGCAGCATCAAGGTAGTCCCTAGGGCTGTAAGGTAGTCCCCAGGGCTGTAATTCCATGTATAGTGACTCGTTGTGGTTGCAGCATCAAGGTAGTCCCTAGGGCTGTAAGGTAGTCCCCAGGGCTGTAATTCCATGTTTGGTGACCCGTTGTGGTTGCAGCATGAAGGTAATTCCATGTTTAGTAACTGGTTGTGGTTGCAGCATCAAGGTAGTCCTCAAGGCTGTAATTCCCTGTTTGGTGACTCGTTTTTTGTTGCAGCATCAAGGTAGTTCCTAGGGCTGCAATTCCATGTTTAGTGACTTGTTGTGGTTGCAGCATCAAGGTAGTCCTCAAGGCTGTAATTCCCTGTTTGGTGACTCGTTTTTTGTTGCAGCATCAAGGTAGTTCCTAGGGCTGTAATTTCCTGTCTGGTGACTCGTTGTGGTTGCAGCATGAAGGTAGTCCCTAGGGCTGTAATATCATGTTTGGTGACTCATTGTGGTTGCAGCACCAGGGTAGTCCCTAGGGCATGTTTGGTGACTCGTTGTGCCATTGTGGTTGCAGCACCAGGCTATTTCCCACCCCATCAACAAATTTAAATAAAATAATGTGAAGGTTAACCCATCACTTATTTTATCAATATTTGGTTTGTTGATGTTTAACGACACCACAGCAGTCAAGAGTCATATGTGCCACAAGGGTGTTAAAAACTAAGGTGCTGGAGTTAGGACAGAGTGGAAAGTGAGGTGGGATAGAGGAAAGGAGGGAAAGAAGGTGAATTAGGACAGAGTGGAAAGTGAGGTGGGATAGAGGAAAGGAGGGAAAGAAGGTGAATAAGGAAAACAAGGTAATAGAGGGGAGGTAAGGCAGAGCAGGGAAGGAAAGGGATCAACATTTGGTCCAAAGATTTGGAAGATTGTTCTATCGTCACATGATGCATTTGCATATTTTGATGAATAATTTGGTTTGATAGTTCAAATTTGAAATATTTAATGTCTAACAGAAATTGGTAGACACTTTTCCCAATTATAAATAAATAACAAAGGAATGTTACATCTCTTACGTGTCCATAGATCTTTAAAGGATGAGTTTAGGGGTCAAGCAAGTCCATCTTATATGAAAGAGGACTTAAAAGTTTAAAAGAAATTTAAAAAAAAAAATCAGTTATATTTTGTTTTAATGATTACCACTTGGAAGTGTATTTGAAGGATGTTATAATTGATTGAAACCAAATGGTGAAAAAAGCGTCCAAAAATCTTATTTTGTTAAGAAGATATCTTAGTTTAAAGTTTGGTACCATTTGTGTAGAAACGACTGAAATAAGACTAGTTGTGATGTCATAGCCTCAGATTCCTCAAAGTCTTTATGTAGTCTATTATATTTTTTCCTGCAATTTCGTGGCTTTAAAACCATGGGATATGTCAAGAAAGTAGTAAAACTGAATCTAGGAAGGGTATATATAATATTCCACCTGAAGAAAGTTTAAGGGAAAATATTGTAAATAGTTAATAAATTAAAGAAAACTTTCTTTAGAATACATTAACAATTGTTGAGAATGTGAGGATAAAGACACCAACCCTCCATAGTAGACTTACTACACCAGTCATTTCTACACAGATAAGACAAGAGCTACAGTATTAACTTGAAAATCTCCTTAACAGAACAAGATTTTTGAATGCTTTCTTCACCATTTTGTTTCTTTTCAAGTCCTCTTTCATATAAGATGGACATGCTTGACCAACTCATCCTCTAAGGGAATTAAAGGGGAAACATATTACAAGCACCAGTATCTCACTCATATAAACAATGACTTGCACAAATCACCCTTTGGGCTAATTTGCATATTAAATAAAATAATTAGTTGAATTAAAACATCAACAAAACATAAAAGTTAATCATTGTGTGCTTGTTATGTGCACAAGTGTTGAAGCCAGTTTATATCAGATCTGTATGATCTTACATGATAAGTCAATACCTCCACTTCTGAAGGCATTATCTACTAATAGCAGTGTATTTATTGAATTAGTTTGTAATCCTTGTCGGACAAAGCCAGAAAAGGGGACCTGCGCTTCTCTCAATTTCTGTCTGACAAGAGTTAAAAGTGACCCTTGTCAGACCACACCCAGAAAGGGGACCAGTACTTCTCTCAATTCAGTCTGACAAGAGTTAAAAGTGACTCTTGTCAGACCACACCCAGAAAGGGGACCTGTGCTTCTCTCAATTTCAGTCTGACAAGAGTTAAAAGTGACTCTTGTCAGACCACACCCAAAAAGGGGACCTGTGCTTCTCTCAATTTCAGTCTGACAAGAGTTAAAAGTGACTCTTGTCAGACCACACACAGAAAATGGACCAAGGGTTAAACATGAAGACTAGACATGTAAGAAAAGTTCAGCGATGGATGATGATCTGTGTCACTGCAATAATATTCTTTCATCAATGAAGTCTTGATTGGAAGTGATGCAGCACACCCTCCTGAACTACAACTATAAAGCAACTACAACAATACCTCAACAACAAATACCATGAATTAAATATTGCAAGAAATACTACGTTTATACTGCACAGCACATAGGATACTATTTTTAGGGCAAAATTACAATGTAGAATTAACGTCTCTGAGTTACGAAATAAGCCACACTCACAATAGCAACGCGGTAACAAGGTGGGGCAAACAAAGCTTAAATCCGCAATCGTGCATTACCAATGCATTGACATTTAGATGTTCGCGAGGCCTGCCAGATTCATTTATGGCACTTCTCCAAATCTTTAAAATTTTTAGCAAATGGGATAAACAAAATTCAGTTTGCTAAGTGTTCTGGTAACAGCAATCAGATTTACAAAGCCCGCAGCGGGCCCATTAGCACAATTTTTGTTCAGCATTTTGTCGTCACTCAGTCTGTGTGTGCAGAAAATGGTTTTGAACAGTAAATTGCATTGATAATATGCGCTGTGCTAGCTAGCTGTACTGTACCAGTACTGCATAGGATGTTTGCCCCACTTAGTTACGCAAATTTTGTTGCTAGGCAAATTTATGTGGTGATTGGTTGAAAAAGCTGTCAATCATCTAATTCAGAAAGGTTAATTGAATGGGGCGCCTGGTGCCAGTGAGACTGTCATGTTGCATCACCCAACCTAAACTGCCATTCATGTTAAACCAGTACTTACTAACGTCTTGAATCAATATGAACTCATCTCCAGATTAAAGTGAAAGACATCTTTCCACAGGAAGACTATCTTCCACAAAGTGGTTTATCCCAGTAACAACTAAAACCTGCAAACTTGCCACACATTGCTTGAGCAGGGTGTGACATGGGACCCTGCAACCTTGCCACACATGCTTCAGCTGGCTGCTACATGGGACCCTGCAAATTTGTCACACATGCTTGAACAGGTTGCGGCATGGGACCCTGCAAAGTTGCCACACATGCTTGAGCAGCTTGCGACATGGGACCCTGCAAACTTGCCACACATACTTGAGCAGGGTGTAACATGGGACCCTGCAACCTTGCCACACATGCTTCAGCAGGTTGCGACATGGGACCCTGCAAACTTGCCACACATACTTGAGCTGGTTGCTACATGGGACCCTGCAAACTTGTCACACATGCTTGAGCAGGGTGTGACATGGGACCCTGCAACCTTGCCACACATGCTTGAGCGGGGTGCGACATGGGACTGGAAGTAAGTTTTTATTTAACAACAGTTCTTGACAGTGTGTAAGGTAAATGTAGTCCAACCCTTTCAATAAATCCAAATACAATAGCAAAAGTAAAAACAATAATTTCAAAAATGAAAGCAATCCACAAATGAACAACTTTTATTTTAGAGATGTTCAGGGTTTTTTCTTATAATGAATAATGCCAATACAAGAAGGCAAATAAAGCGTACATTTTGCAGCGTGTTTTTGGCTTGTTTACTATATCTTGCCTGGTGATTGGAGGATAATTTACGTGGTTCATTGATGACGTCAGATGTACAAACTATAATGCAAATTATTTCCAACAGGGCCAAAGACCTCTTTTATCTTCTGCTTACTTTACACAGGGATCATTTCAACAAGATTGGCAGAATATCCTTAAAATAGATGTTCTTAAAATGGAACTTAATTACTTCACCACCTACCAGCTTAAGTCAGCTAATTACTTTACCACAATTACACAGATCTATACTGTAGCACTACAATTGCTTAGATTCCACAATAACAAATAATAGTATCAAAAGTTAACATTAAACAGAATAACTGTTCGAGTTAATACTCCAAAATGTATTGCAAGAATGGGTGTACTAAATGCACAATTGCTATAAGAGTTGCATCCTTGCGTGTTAGTACAATAAAGCAACATGAGTGCCCTACTCGCAGTCAGACATGATTTTCATATTCCTTTGCGTACAACTTTTACCCTGTTCGCAAAATGAGATGGATACCCGAATCGGTGACCACTACCTCACTGAGCTCGTCGATGCTGAGTTTAAAAGAAGCTTCTTCAAACGGTTTCTGCATTTGGCCTGGTCCAAAGAACCCCAGATCTCCTCCTTTGCGAGCGGAGCTGCAGTCACTTTCAGTCTCGGCCAATTCTGGCAGAGTTTTCTCCCCACTCACAATCCTAGTTCTGAATCCTGAAATGAATTTGGAAGGGAAGGTTCATAGTCCATCATGTTAATCTTATATGATCAAGGAGAAAATTCATTCAAGAAATCTTGAAAGGATTATTTCAAAGAAAAAGATATTTGTTTGTTTGTTTGTTGAGGTAGAAGGACACTGCAACAGTGAGAGTCACATGTGCCAAGAGGGTATTAGAAAACATGGTTCTAAAATAAAGAATACAAAAATAACCATAATCTAGAAAGATGCCAAAATTCACAGGAATAATGCTTTAATTAAGGAGATATCAATATATTCACAGGAATAATGTTTTTATTAAGAAGATATCAATATATTCACAGGAATAATGTTTTGATTAAGGAGATATCAATATATTCACAGGAATAATGCTTTGATTAAGGAGATATCAATATATTCACATTTTAAACTTTAAAGATCTGACAGATACAGTGACCAGACTAGAAGTGACATCACAGCCTCTCAAAACAATCAGTGTTTTTTTTTAAATGAATATTACTTGCAACTTTCTACAGCCATTATGTGCTGTATGTCACGACAGTAGAGGGATTTTATCACTTGACTTTAACTCAACTGGACTCCATTTTGCAGGGCAGCGGCATCGTTGCGTTTCACGCGTCTTCACACAGCTCAGTCACATCACATGTATAACAAACATACTACATGCTAACCTACCAGTACCAGTTCAGCGAATTTTACTTATTGCAGTTTGTTTTTTGTTCGCTTCCAAATTTACTTCATATTTTCCTTAAGTTTTATATATTCACTGGGTATAGAAAGAGTAACTTTAATGTTAACACAACTGATTGTTTGTTATACTCAGGCAAAGCCTACATACAAGATATAAAGTGCACGCTGTAAATCCTGGCATAAACCGTAGGTTGAAAGCCGTCGCATCGTACAGCAGAAACCCACTTCGAAAGTCGATCCAAATCAGATGGAAATCGAGAAAATCTTTTTTTAATTCCCCACACACATCCATTAGTGCAACCAACGGCACAGCATGATTCCGGCATAATCATTTTACAAAAACAATCTTATATAACAACATGCAAACGTATGTAGGTCTAATTAAGTGTACAGCAGACAGCAGTGTTCCTGCCTGACAAAGTTGTGATGTAAACAAAATCATGTGACCTTATGACATCAGCTGAAACACCCTTATACTAGAGTAAAGACAATGAAGGAATTACATCAAGGCTTTGAGCTGTCCTTTTTAGTCATGCATCACAATTTTAACATTTACTGAAGATTCCTAAAACTTTGAACAACCATACCTTGGACACCAAATTCTATTTCATTTCAATTGTGAAATACTTTTAAATACATTGTATATTTTTGCGCTATAGTATACAAATGTATTATGTGCTATACAAATGTATTATTATAATTATCATACTGGAAATATAACTAGAAGTTATATACCTGGAAGTATAACTCGTCATAACAGGCTACCAGGGACCAGGGACAAACCACCCTTCCACATCTGGGTAGATCTTTAATACATCTGCCTATCAGCGTCCTAGCCAAAGTATGTGCTTACAAATTCTTAAGCCAACACAATTTTCTTATGTAGAGGTCATTACCCAGTGGACAAGTTAATTTCAGATTGATTTGTCAAGCATTGCAGGGTACTCAAGTTTAGATGTCCATAGCCCTCTAAAGAATTCACCTTATGCTTTCCTATGACATATACACACTGCTTGTAAATTACCTTTAATTATTTCCATAGCCTCATCCTTGCTTCTTGTGATGACGTCTTCCTTCCATGAAGATGGTCTCCGTGATTGGGAATGTTTGACCAAAAGATGAGAGCATCGGACTTTGTGCTCCTCGTGACCTGTAGGTTGCTCCCACTGGCTTGCTCCTGTCCTGGTGTTGAAGTAATACTGCTTACCTAAGAAGGATACAAAAGAATATAATTAGGGCTCAGTCTGATGTTCCTCCCTGATAAAAAACTGCAAAAATGTTAGAATTTCCTATTATATTATATATATATATATATATATATATATATATATATATATATATATATATATATATATGTATATATATATATATATGTATATATATATATATATATATATATATATATATATATATATATATATATATATATATATATATATATATATATATATATATATATATATATATATATATATATATATATATATATATATATATATATATATATATATATATATATATATATATATATATATATATATATATATATATATATATATATATATATATATATATATATATATATATATATATATATATATATATATATATATTCTATACCCCTGCTAATGACAAATTCACTTTCTTGTTCTTAATATAAAGCCATTCTTTATAACAGAAGCTATTTCATGCTACTGTTCTTGAACCTTGTGTTCTACAATATCTGTTTAATATAAAACAGTACCAATATAACAATAGACTACTGCACTGGTTCACTTCCTTGAACACAAAGCAACAAGGATATCGACTGCATCACTTGAACTCATCCAGACTGTTGGCTAATGGAAGGCAAAGCAAGATACCTTAACATAACCCACCCAAATTACAATGACGGGGTCAACGCCTGCGTATTTGGTTATAATAGTAACAATGCTATCACGAAATGCTTAATACGACCGGACGAGAAGACATGTATGACATACGGACAGACATAACATCGACAACCAAGTCGATGTCCACGGCCAGTTGTGGAGCACTGGTATATCTACCAGGCTTGAACCCAGGGCCTAGTGGTCTGTAGACTTGTATGATAACAGCTACACCACAGTAGGTAGACACCATCAATGAACTCAAACTTAAATACAGTATATGCATTGTTTTCTAAAGCTAGGCATAGTTTGTTAACCTTGCAACTGTGTGACTATGATGCCAGTGTCTAGAGGTGCATCTGGGTCATACATACAGTACAGTAAATAGCCTAGTACAGTAAATAGCCTAGTACAGTAAATAGCCTAGTACAGTAAATAGCCTAGTACAGTAAATAGCCTAGTACAGTAAATAGCCTAGTACAGTAAATAGCCTAGTACAGTAAATAGCCTAGTACAGCAAATAGCCTAGTACAGTAAATAGCCTAGTACAGCAAATAGCCTAGTACAGTAAATAGCCTAGTACAGTAAATAGCCTAGTACAGTAAATAGCCTAGTACAGTAAATAGCCTAGTACAGTAAATAGCCTAGTACAGTAAATAGCCTAGTACAGTAAATAGCCTAGTACAGTAAATAGCCTAGTACAGTAAATAGCCTAGTACAGTAAAATAGCCTAGTACAGTAAATAGCCTAGTACAGTAAATAGCCTAGTACAGTAAATAGCCTAGTACAGTAAATAGCCTAGTACAGTAAATAGCCTAGTCCTGTATTATCACTTTCTAAGTTTACCTCGCAACTAGGTGACCACACTACCTGGGACATTCAGACCAAAAGAAATTATTCAAATTTCTATAAAGAAACTGACACTGTGGTTTTTGCCAAATTTTGGTCTGAAAAAAAGGCTTAAAAGCATGATATTTTTTACAACTTTTGCCAATAAAGATATTGATGATAGATAGGGCAGTCAAAAGTCCACCGAAATTCGATGCATTCTAAGTTCCTCATTGGTTTTCAGGCAAAAGCAAGGTCTGGAAGTAAGGCATGTAAGCTTTTGAAGAAAAAAAATTGTTAAATTTTGTACATTTCTTTCAACCCATCTTTTTTTTTTTAAATCTTCAACATAAATAACCCCATCAAAAAAATTCATTTGCTGAAAGAACTATTCAAGCTCTTTCAAATAATACCAGAATCACTGCTGTGGGCCCATTTAACAGAAGTAAAATAATTTTTTTAAAAGTGCATGTCCAATCGGTCGTGTCACAAGTGCTTGGATAACAAGAAGTTAATCAGGCCTAAGCCTCGACGACGAATGAACACACAATTACAATGACGAGGTCGTCGCCTGCGTATTCGGTTATGATAGTAACAATGCTATCATGAAACGCTTAATACGACCCGGACGAGAACACAGGTACGACGTACGAACAGACATAACATCGACAACCAAGTCAATGTCCACGGCCTTTGATAACCAGTTGTGGTGCACTGGCGTGTCTACCCAACCCTGGCTTGAACCCAGGGCCTCGTGGTCTGTAGACATGTATGATAACCACTACACCACAGTAGGTAGACAGTGCCCAAGCCTATAAATCCAGTAGCTCTAAATTCGGTCAAAAAATCAAAGTCAAATATAACCCCATTCATAGCTAATTAGTGCCAATTTCAACTCCTGCCTGAAAACGGATTAGATCCTTTGTTGATCACATGTCAAGTTTGAATTCTAAAAGTCATTAAATGAAAGTTGTACATGTGTTTCAATGTTATTGATTTTCAATGGTAAGGGTGAATCACGAACGTTTCAACTTTCCAGAGGATTAGACTGAACATTTAAACGAAGGTTCATTCGTTTAAACGTTACACATGTAATCGTCACATCCCTAAATTTACAAAGAAACAAACAAGTGACAGATAATTTAGTGTAAATGAGGGAATTTCAGGTGTAAAACCTGTCTTCAATGCTTCCATTTTCAGCTCTGATGTGCAAGCTTCCAGTTTGTTTGTTTAATGAGGGTTTAATGGCACCACGACAGCGAGGGTCAAATTGTGCCTGATAGGTTAGATCATTTCAGAGGTAGGAAGAAAAGAAAATAGGAGTCTGAGAGAAGTACAGGGGCTAATAGCCAGGAAGCTGGGATTGAAAGAGAAAGTGCAGGGGTGCAAAACAGGTGTAAATGTAGATAAAGGGGGGTGGGAGAGGAGGACTAAATATGGTTGTAGAAGGAGGCACGATGAAGGAAGCAGATAATTTTATCTGGAGAGCTCAGCTATGGAGTTGTGAGGGGTGAGGGAAGCTCTGGGGAGGTTGTACAGTTGGCAGGCAAGGAGGGCATGGTAGAGTTTGTTATCAATTTGGAAGTCCCATGAGGTTTGTCAGCAGTCACAAACAAGGGAAGTGATAAGCAGTTCAATGTCAGAGAGGATTTTGGGAAAGGGCAAGCTTAGTGGCTGAATCAGCTCTGTCATTCCCGGGGATGCCAACATGGCTGGGTATCCAGAAGAAAATAATACTTTTCCTGCAGAGGAAGAGGAAGGGAGGGGAAGGAGTTTACAGAGGAGGAGGTGGGATGTAGGGTTATCCCACTTAAGATTAAGTAAAGAAGTAAGGACAGACTTCAAGTCTGAGAAGATGGCAAAGTGGCTGTACGTAACAAAGTATGTTTTGGTAGATTTCCTGAATTCTTTGTACAATTGGGAAAAATAGTCAATTCTATGAAAGAAATTCAGTGGCTTGTGCACAGGATGATAGCCTTGTAACTAATGTTGCAAACGTGTTAATACAATTTGAAAAAGGGAGGGGCCAAAAAAGGTGCAGGCAGGGTTCTAGCTGAGCAAGTTTCCCTTCCGTACCCCCTCAAAAAAAAAAAAAAAAGTAGAAACATATGTCGGAAACTCTTTCTCTCAATTTATCTCAATTCCCATTGTTATTCATCTTGAACAAACGTTTTACCGCTTTTACTTTCGTTCCAGTATCGTTGGACAAAAGCCATACATTATGATAATTATTTCAAGTTAACTAGCGGCACATGTTCACATGGACTACGCAACAACTTTTGTCAATATCAAATTCCTCACAAATCCCAAGAATATAGATCAGTCCGTTATAATGTTTAGTGCATATGGGAGTTATAACAAATGTGATTGGTTACTTACATTTCGACCGTTCTATGAGCATGCCTTCTTGGGGGTGTAATATTTACTTTGTTAAAGTTTGTTTGTATGATAAGTGACGGACTTGGCAAACTGCCAGCAGTGATAAACAAGGATCAAAACGTGAACCTGAACTGTGTGCATGTGAGTATGTTTATGTAGGTAACATGTATGGGTGATTTTATGATAATATGTACGTTCAATTGTGTTTAATTCCAATATAGTTGTTTTGATTGGAATTTATCGTGCGTAATGTATGTTATGTGTGTAAATCAACAGATGACATAAATAGAGCAAGATTAAACGGAGCTCTGTTTAAACACTTAATTATTTAACCAAATTGAACTTTTGAGTGCTAGGCGAGAGAGTGAATCTTAGAGCCAAGTGCCGGGCGGGAATTGAGAGTCCTGGGCGGGCCCGCCCGGCGCTGCCCACCATAGCTAGAGCCCTGGGTGCTAGTACAAGAAAATCACCATGCATTCGTTACAAGATGCTACTAATGCATTGTTGTGCACTATTATACTTCAAATTTGTCTACCTCAACCAAGCCTCGTGCATTCCCATACAGTCCAATGATAAAGATATGATCCATATAGAATCGTTCAAATCAGAGTGTACGAACGTGTACGCACAGATGGGTTCTTTTGTACGTGCACTAAAGATCATTCTTAGAATGATTTTAATAAAGTTGCGAGTTGCATATGTTTGTTGTGTAGTAATTTTGCATGGTATGTTCAGTGCACATTGTGCGCAACTTATGAAGCAAACGAGATGAGATGTGTTATTAAATCCTTCAATCAGGTTAAATGTCAGGGAAGTGTAAGTACAGGAAAGTGTCCTGCTTTTGGTACAATTTTGATTTGAAAGTTTATTGAATTTAGCCTTGATAGGTTGTTGGTCTCAAAATATCTAACATTATTGTTCTCATAACTTATTTGTAAACTTACTTTAAGACAGTAAGATCGCCCAGCTTTTAATAGCACGAATCTTCATGCCCAAATTACATAGTTGAACTATAAACAAAATGTTTTTTTATGTAAACACTGCTGGAGGTACCGGGTTTTAAACAGTTGATTGTTAAATTAGCTCATTTTTTTAAGATAACTTGAAATTTAAGGGTTGCCCGTGGCAGGGTTGGCATTATAAGGAATTGAAATTTAAGAGGATTTATCTGTTTGACAAACTAATCCATGACATGATTTAATGTAATGTACATTTATGTTAATAGCAAATTCCCCTTGTATAATTTTTTTAAGGGGGATTCCCATAATCTTCTATTTTTTCCCAACTTGAGCCAGCTCTGCTTAGTGGCATAGCTAAAGAGGGGGCACAAGGAAAATTTCACAAAATTCATAATATTTGCACAACAAATTTCATTATGTTGGATTGTTTTGGCAACCCTGATAAAAGTGATTGGTCTTAGAGTTGGGTTGTATACCGAGCCATCTATTTAGAGTTAGCAAATTTCCTCAAAATATCCTCTCTTTTTTCCTGAACATTTCCAACCATTTTCCTCAACTTGAAATATCTGAAGTTTTCCTTCAAAATATTCAACCTCTTCCTCAAAATATCTGGCACTCAATATTTTCAATGGTTTTGCTGAAAATATCCAAAATTTTTAGTCATAATATCCAACTTCACCCGAAAAATTATCGTTTTTCTTCAAAATATCTTAACTTCCTCAACATTTTCGAGTTCTGCTCAAAACATCCAAAGTTATCCTCAAAATCACTGACTTTTTCTCCAAATTTCCGAAGATTCTCCTCAAAATATCCAAAGTTTTTCCTTAAAATATCCCAACTTTTCCCCAAAATTATTGAAGTTTTTCCCCAAAATATCTAGCTTCTTCAATATTTTCAAAGGTTTTCCTCAAAATATCTGACTTTTTCCTCAAAATATCCAACATTTCCCTCCAAATTTCTGAAGATTTCCTCAAAATATGTGGTCTTTTCCTCAACAATACTGACTTTTCCCTTTAAATTTCCGGTAACAGCAGGGGTAGTTTGCAAAATAAAGAAAAGCATGAAAGTAACAATTTTCCGCAATATATGATTTAGGACTAGATCTAGACCAAGATGAAGTTCCGGGCCGCGGGTAACCCAGCCGAATATTTTAGTGAGATAAATATATCTCACTTAATATAGGGCCTATACAAAGACTACCATCTTATGATCACAACAATTTAAAATTACAGTGGCCCTATTTAATCTATAGTACTCAATATATCAGACATTTTCCCTCAAAATTTCTATAGGGGTGGGGACTTGCTTCGGAAAACAAATCTAGCTTTAAAAAGCTAGAAAACAATTGTAGGGCAATTCCAATTTTGACTATTTCATCGGGCAAAAAAGGGCCCACCATTAAAAAAAAATTGTAGGAAAATGAATATTGTTATACCTAAATTATGTTTGTTTCTTTACAAAAAGACAAAATACTTTTGAAAATACACTGGATGTACATGGTTGTTTTGGATGTACTGAATGTACATGGTTGTTTTGTTATATTCATATCCATACACCTCTGTTGACCGGAAACCAATTTAAGTCGGGCAGAAATATAGAATGTCGGATGTACTTGTATCAGAGTATATCTCAGTCATGCCCAAATCATTTAACTAGATATCAGAAACGTATCTTCCAGACCACCGACTAGCATGATGCTCTAGCAACCTGTAGTTTAAATGTTTGGCTGTAGCACATAGCCAATAATCATTTGTTAAACTATCCCCTCTATTTCTTGTACAAAAGATGTATATAGTTATATAAAATTTGGTATCTGTACAGACACTTTCTTTGAAGCTTACCTCATCCACGAGGACTACAAGCGTATTTAATACTTAATTCCCTTTGATGTACTAGTGTATAGTTTTACTCTTGAGAATTTGTGTGTCTGGACATAAAAGTGTCCTATTTAATAAACTGCTTTAGCCTATAAACATTAGTCAGTGACAGTGAATACTCCGAGATGAACCTCAAACTTTTAACTGCCATTTGTACCTCCAGACACTCACCTAGCTTCCTATGTAAGTAATATTCATATCGTTACAATACTGACTTCATATATACTTGGGCACTTAGTCGGGCAGTGATGTAAAATGTCAGACTTACTCTTTAATTCAGAGATACATCTCAATAATTCCCGAACTATAGAGATTATGTCCTCTGACTCGACATCATAATACTGACAACATCATACTTGGGCTCTTAGTAGGGCAGAGATTTAAAATGTCAGATGCACCGTTTAAATCAGTGAATTGTCTATATCTCCACTCTACCCTCCATGATACTGACTGGGCTTATTAAGTAACTGATGCGACTGGGACGTATATATGAAAGATGCCCATCCACACACATTTAAAATCTACAGCCCAGATGATAACAAGCCATTTTTGGGCATTCACAACAAGAAATTTTCAAAAATCTTTGAGGGCTTCGCCCCTCAACCCTAGCAGAGCTGCGTCCACGATCCCCAAAATTTTGGCCGAATCTTTTCTATATTCAGGAGAAATTTATCTTCTGCCTGTTTTAAAACTGTAACCCAAATGCTTATTTGAGTAAATTTTAAACATTAGAATTGAACAATTGTCTTCCTTTCATCAATCATATTTTCCAAACTTCAGTTGGGGCAAAAAAACAAGAAATCATCAAACCACAGATTCACCCCACAATGCCTGCAAAAGTTTGCTCAAAATTTCACAATTTTTAGGAGATATTTCTCCTCTGTTTAGAAATAGTAACCCTATAGTGCTTATCTGAGTATGATTTAAATTTGTCTTCTTAAACTTTCTGAACTTTGTCAATTTCAGCCATTTTGGAGCAAAGACAAGAAATCTTCAGAGCTTCTCAGGGCTTCGCCCCCTAGACCTCTTTCAACAGGCCATTAAGTGGACTGATTTCCCTGCATCCCTACTGTGCTTCGCCCCTGGAACCCACGATTTGTCATTTACATTCTGGAATTTTGTGTTCCTATTAAACCATTTTAGAGCACATAAACAGGCAAATTTCAGGGCTTCCAGGAGTTTCGCCCCCTGGACCCTTCATTTGCTCTGAATGTTTAGAGTATGAATGAATATTTAGAGTATGAACATACATACAAATTTTATACACTTAAGCAAAGTCAATGGACTGCAATGTGTGTTTTCAAAAAAATGCTCTGGGCAATTTGATTTTCCGTTTAAAAACTTCTATATTTTAACCTGAAAATCAACACGCTGAAACTTGAAATAGTTTTACACCTTGTAAATATTGTAAAACTCAATTGCTTTACAAAATGAATACACAATTTTCTTTCAAAAATAAAGTTTTGACACATTTTCTGCAAACGTCTTGACAAAAATTGTAAAACGCACATCAGCATTATTTCCAACCAACAAGAAGATAGAACGCTTGCGTAAAGAAATTATTGACATATTTTGAGTGCGTATCTGCATCCTCTGTGCAGCCTTGAGTGTATGAATGCACTGGTGTGTGTGTTACTTATGTACGTATGATGCATACATTTTGTATGTATTAATATCAACAAAAGAACAAGGGTGTTGAGGTAGTCCAACTCTAATAATTATAATAGTGCGCAACAACATAATTATCGCATCATGTAAACGAACGCGCATGGTGATTTGTTTTTTTCTGCGCCTCTTTTTGCCCCTCCGTTTTTCAAATTGTACCTGCATGTTTGCTACGTGCGCGTTTGCAACATTAGTTGCAATGCTATCTTCCTGAGCACAAGACACTAAATTTTTTCCAAAAAATTGACCATTTTTACCCTTTTTCACAAAGAATTAAGGAAATCTACAAAATGTAAGTTGAAAAAAGTATTTCAGTTTTATGTCTGTATGGTTACATTAGGCAACATTTAAGGGCATCAATGTTAATTTTCATGCTCTTTTGTGACCACTGTACAGTAGGAGAGGTTATGTATTAGCGATCGTGTCTACTAGGACGCCGCCAGAGGCCACTATATACTATGTACAGTACTTGTATGGACATGTTGAATCATTTGGCCATTACTCTCGTAGTTGTGTCATTTTTCATTAATTTATGAGTAATTCAAAATCATTTCTGTGTGAAATAAAACTTTGAATCGCATCAGAGAGGTAAGATGTTCATGATTTTCATTTAGGTTAATGAAAAACTCTGGCGTAAAATTCCACATGCTATATCTAAATCTTACGACGCAGGTACAACCTGTGTCGTAACAAATTTCAGCCATGGCGTAATATACGACAAATTTGTTGTTAACGCGATCTCTGTGTGTGTGTAGTCTTGCTATGTTTTTTTGCATATGTACGGTCATGAAGTCAGACCTAAGAAAAGTGTAGTACAGAGGTATGTTAGTTGCGTGAAAATTGTCAAATTTCAGTTGAAAGTGTTGGCGAGTAGTTCAAAATACTTAGCGATTGGAAATACTTGTTTCATCAAATTTATTCAACAAGCTGTATAACTTGATTGGCTTTTTTTTTTTTTTTTTTACCAAGCCTGAGCAAAAGGAGAGAATTCCATGATATTGTCTATTTTTCTTTCCATTTTGTGTTTTATGAGTAGGGGCCTAGGCCTGGTAAGTGGTATGTTTTGAAATTTAAGCAACTGTTGTCGCCGATGGAACGCCCTTACTTTTAACTGGTACATCTGGTGTGTTTTTACATGTTTATTATTAGACACACGAATTAGGGTTGCAGCATCATTACTTGCAGCATCAACAGGGCGAGCGAAACTTCTTCATTTCCCAATTTCAGAACATAAACTAGGCCTACTTAGCCTAGGCCTAAATCATATTTAAAGAATTTATCACAGGTGTAAAGAAGAGAAATTTCTCTATTATGTGAACTTGGGAAATAATACTTTTGTCACATTTTCTTTAAACCAAACAGAATAAGTCCTTAAGTGCACGAAATTGGGTAGGGCGCTATCACCATCTTACTAACGTTAGTAAATTGTTTATGGCCTATTGTTATATTGTTGCATTTAACTGTATGCGTTAGGCAGAGTGACTCAACCAAGATAAATAATCAAGGCACCTTTAGCGCTTCTGCTGGATCGTATCTCCCAACCTTCTGGTAGGTCTTCAGCCATCGTTGAAGAGATAAAAACTTCTGAATAAGATTTAAACCTAAATGAGAATTGTCTCTGTGTTCTGACAGCCTGGTGATGATATTTCAAACAATCCAGCTCCGCTTTGCACAAAACGTTCAGTGGCGGTAGTAGACAAGTAAGGCAATTTCTGATTAGTCTTCTTGGGTTAACAATAACACCAGGTTTTCACCCTACTCTTTACGAGAAGTGTTCACATAACCAGGTAGGGTACGGTGTGACTGTCCTACCATCAGGAACGACGGCTTAACGTCGCCTCTAAGGACGGCAAGCGCCATTCAACCATTTCCCACTTCTCTGAACAGCTGAATGGGGCGTCGCCTCCGAAGGACGGCGAGCGCCATTCAACCATTGCCCACTTCTCTCAACAGCTGAATGGAGGAGCAGGAGCTGCAAACGACGTACTTCCGCTTTGATGTACGGCGTATCTGTCTGCATAGCTCTTTGGAAAGTCTGGTTAATTCCTGACCAATACTTGAACCAGGTACTTTCAGCATCTCAGTTGAGCGCTCTACCAACTGAGTTACCCTACTCCTGAGACCCAGCCCGCCAGATGGTACCTTTTCCAATTTTCCAAATTATCATGACCCAAAAAATTAGAAATTAGGATTTTCCCTTCACATTGATTCGAAACAATGGTGGACATCTATGGCGTCAGCCAGGGGAGGGGCGTGTGATGTTTATTTTTGGGTGGGAAAAACTTCCAGGTTCGTACTTTGTCTATCAACTTTACCCACCCACTACCAACAAATTTTACAAAATCTGTTGTCAAAATGTGAGTCTCATGGAGAGGGAGAGGGGAGGGGGGAGAAGTTGTGATTTTTGATTGGGGGAAAGTAACACTAATGAAGATTATTGGGGGAAATTTTCCAAGTGGCAGGGATTGGTCCCTAGATGGAATTCTGGCCCCTCTCCCAAATTACATGAGGGCCAAATGAAAAATATGGCTAAATATTAATAAAATATTATGTAAAATTTGTGAATATAAATCTGAATAGGTTAAGTCGGCAAAAATTCTTGTAATTTATAGGGGAATGAACAGTGGCGTAGTCACGGGGCTGGGGCTGGTCCCAAATGAAATTCTGGCACCCTAAATAGAATTCTGGCCCCAAACAAAAAAGTATATGCCTAAAATCGTGAGAGAGAATAAAAAAATTACAAACATTTTCTTAAACATTATGATTTTGCAAATTCATTATTCAAATTTTCCCTACCTTTGGTCCTAAATGCCCCGATTTTAATGCATATTGTTTTAAAAGTTTTCAATTGTTTCGAATTTTGATCGTAAATCTTTCCGAAAGTTTAGGATATTAAGGCAAGGTAAATCTGTAGATTCTATGATCTTGGAAAATTATAAGTCTTTGAAGATAAAAAATGCTGAGTGGGAATTGCTGATGGCCTTCTTTTTTTTTTTTTCGAAAATGTTGTCAAAATAGTTTACACTGCTCTGAGGGTAAAAAGGGTCATTGCTTAAAATCTGGAACCTATTAAGATTGATCCATTTTTTCTTCTTCAATTTTTAAATCAAAAAGAGCCAACAGCCACTAGAATATTCAGACAATCATTTTTTTGTTATATCAGTTGGAGTGCAGAGGATAAGGTATCTTTTTCAGCTATACGCCATATATTGCCGTGTACTTTTAAATTAAGTTTGAGGTTCCGTAAATTATATATCCCAGTGGTATTACAAGACCTTTTTTTACATATGTATTGGTGGGCCAACCTGCATTTTTAGGGGGCCTCACAAACAAACTTGAATGAAAAGTAAGGTCAATTAGCTATGATTTGGAGCAAAATCACTTCTAAGGGGTACTCTTATGCAATGCTAGCTTGTGTCATTATTTTGTAACGTGGAGGACCTGTCGCTTCTGGTGTACTACGGTGGGCTACCCTCCTCATCACGGTAGCGCCGCTTCTACTTTAGGAATTCATTGTCTATCGTGCCATTTTTGCCATCAATTGACCCACCAAAGAAAATGACAAAATCCTGTCTCACTACTCCTCCAAGTGGGATGAAGTTAGACCATTTAGACCCTCAAAAGGGTTAAAATTCATCAGTTTCCGGGGCTTCGCCCACTGGATCCCTATAATTTTTGCCATCAGTTGGCCCACCAATTTAAAATCCGTTAAAAAGTCCTGTTTCACTACTCCTTCAAACAGTCAAATGAGATGAAAAGTTTGATCCTCAAAAGAGTTAAAATGCATCAGTTTCCGGGGACTTCGCCATCTATTTAAAATGCCTTTAAAAGGTTCTGTCTTACTACTCCCGCAAATTGGATGAAGTTAGATCAAAATTCGAAAATTTAAATTCCCCCCGTGGACTCCCTACTGGGGTTTCGTCCCTGGACTCTCCCACGAGCCTTTAAGCAGGCTCCTGGACCTCCAGTGAGATAAACACCAAGGCAATACTTGCATACTGTGCATAGCAGTATGTAGTGGCTATAGCAGATTGTTATCTGACTACTGGACCCCACGCCGGAAATCCCGAACCAACCGAGCGTTACAAAAGTATGAGAAAAATAAAATTGTTATCTTAATATAATATAATGATGCAAGAAAATGAATTAAGTCTACCGTCCTGAAATCGTCTTTATTCAGGTGTAATGGTTACACCGGCACTATAAAAAAATATATAATAATTATTATTTAAAAAAGAAAAAAACAGTAGGAAAGCAATCAACTTAATTGCTTAAGGCAAGTTAAATCTGTAGATTCTATCTTGGAAAATTAAGATAAAGAAATGCCGAGTGGAAATGCTGTTTTTCGAAAATGTTGTCAAAATACTTTACACTGTTCTGAGGTTAAAAAGGGTCATCGCCTCAAAATCTGGACCTTTTAACATCGATCCATCTTTGTTATTGTGTGAAGTAATAAATACGGCCAAATTGGTGTTATGATAAAGAAAAATTGCCCCTCAAAATTTTGGTTGGTCCCCCAAATTTTGTACGCCGCTGTATGGCTGAAGTGAGGAATTACGCGGATTCGTCAGTAAACAGGTAACTTGACAACTTGGGTACTTAATCATATGGGGGCCGTTACTTTCCGCCGCTGATTTTCCGCGCCAGAAAACGATGTTTTACGCCCCAACAATATGTAAAACTTATCCTTTTTTAGTTTGGTAACAAATTTTTTTTAATAAGATCAAAGGCTGCATGAAATGTTGCATTAGATCTGTTATTAGACGGGTTTAATGGTTTAAGTGCAATCTTTCATGAAAGAAATGAAATAAACTTTTAAAATAAAAGGCGGTATAAAAATCTGGTTATTATAGAGTGTTTATTGTAGGAGTTTATCTAATTACTTTCTTTTTTTTCGAATTTATGGTAAGAATTGCGGTTTAAAACTTTAACATGTTTAAGCTTTGAAAAGGTTGAAGCTGGAAAATCTGTTTAATTTTTTTTTGTAATTTTAAGCTGGGGAATATCTGTTTATTGTCTTTTGTAATTTTAAGCTGGGGAATATCTGTTTAATATCTTTTGTAATTTTAAGCTGAGGATTATCTGTTTAATATCTTTTGTAATTTTAAGCTGGGGAATATCATTTGATTTTAAGCTTTATCCGTCTTTTGTGATTTTAAGCAACCTGATTATTGTCCAAAAACCGTTATTGTTATTTAAAGATCATTCCAGTCATCATTCTGAATATGTCAATAATTGAACAAGTTTGATAAATCATGGCCCAATGAACTGAAGTTACAATGTTATTCCTAAATTATTCCCAAAGAATGTACCTTTCTACCGTCAGAATTTTACGCTTTGTATAAAAGACTTATAACTCCAATTTGTAAAACCCAATCCACTTTGTTTAAATCGTTAGAAAAAAGAAAAAAAAATGCCACGACATCCCTTTTTAAAGGGTATTCTTGTTTGTAGTGATAGTAATAAAGAGAGCAGTGACGTGTCCAAGTGGGCTATTGGGGGCTTAGCCTCCCCCTCACCTCCCAAAATTCTGTCGTAACCATAAACATAATTAACCGAAATATCTAATGAACCATGTGTGGCATTTTTTGCAACCGTATCGACTGAGCTATCGGTAATTTTGGACCAAACCTTTTACAATTTTGAAATAGGCCTTTATATTTTTGCTCACGCTACTTGGAAAAAATCATAAAAAATTTTTCTTAATTTTCAGGAGATTTTTTTTTTTTCATTTTCAGGAGATTTTCTTTATTTTCAGAAAATGTTCTTCAATTTCTGCGAAATTTCCATGAATTTTAAGGAAATTTCCGTCAATTTTCGGAAAATCTCCTTCATTTTCCGAGGAATTTCCTGCATGTTCATGAAATCTTCTTTAATTTCCGGGACTTTTCCTTTAATTTCCGGGAAATGCTTCACTTTCCAGAAAAGCACTGTTAATTTCGAGAAATTTTAATAAACTATTGCCAAAATCGAACAAAATTTAAAAAAACCCTTAATCTTATGTTAATAATTTCACAATTTGTCATCAAAATAAAGCAAGCATGCAACCAGGAAACCCTTTTTGGGGGTGCCTCTAACTTATACACGCCTCTGTCAGTGTGTCCTCCCTAGACTGAAACCGGTCCTCCGTCAGTTTCCTCAAAAACGAAAAGCAAAGAAAGATAACAAGATGATGTGTATTAATTAATTTATCATAAAATAGAATAGGTACAATAAATAAAGACGTCATGAATAATAGACTGGCCCCTGCTAAAAACAAGAAGAAAGAACACCTTTTCCATATGCTATGTAAAATCAATAAACAATCATAGCCTTTGATAATGATATCCTAATCCTAAACGTAATAATAATAATAATGATAATAATAATGATAATAATAATAATGATAATAATAATAATAATAATAATAATAATAATAATAATAATAATAATGATAATAATAATAATAATAATAATAATAATAATAATAATAATAATAATAATAATAATAATAATAATAATAATAATAATAATAATAATAATAATAATAATAATAATAATAATAATAATAATAATAATAATAATAATAATAAAATGATAAAAATGATAATAATAATAATAATAATAATAATAATAATAATAATAATAATAATAATAATAATAATAATAATAATAATAATAATAATAATAATAATAATAATAATAATAATAATAATAATAATAATGATAAAATGATAATAATAATAATAATAATGATAATAATAATGATAATGATAATAATAATAATAATAATAATAATAATAATAATAATAATAATAATAATAATAATAATAATAATAATAATAATAATAATAATAATAATAATAAAAATGATAATAATAATAATAATAATAATAATAATAATAATAATAATAATAATAATAATAATAATAACAACAATGATAATAATAATAACAACAATAATAATAATAATAATAATAATAATAATAATAATAATAATAATAATAATAATAATAATAATAATAATAATAATAATAATAATAATAATAATAATAATAATAATAATAATAATAATAATAATAATAATAATAATAATAATAATAATAATAATAATAATAATAATAATAATAATAATAATAATAATAATAATAATAATAATAATAATAATAATAATAATAATAATAATAATAATAATAATAATAATAATAATAATAATAATAATGATAATAATAATAATAATAATAATAATAATAATAATAATAATAATAATAATAATAATAATAATAATAATAATAATAATAATAATAATAATAATAATAATAATAATAATAATAATAATAATAATAATAATAATAATAATAATAATAATAATAATAATAATAATAATAATAATAATAATAATAATAATAATAATAATAATAATAATAATAATAATAAATAATAATAATAATAATAATAATAATAATAATAATAATAATAATAATAATAATAATAATAATAATAATAATAATAATAATAATAATAAATAATAATAATAATAATAATAATAATAATAATAATAATAATAATAATAATAATAATAATAATAATAATAAATAATAATAATAATAATAATAATAATAATAATAATAATAATAATAATAATAATAATAATAATAATAATAATAATAATAATAATAATAATAATAATAATAATAATAATAATAATAATAATAATAATAATAATAATAATAATAATACATAAATTTATATAGCGCTAATTTTGTAAAAACATTCAAAAGCGCTTTACATACAAGGAAACTAGATACGAAAACAAAAATAAGAATACAGAAATGACAACATAAATAGCAATACAATGGATCAAGCTGCACATTAGATTAATGTCTTTTTAACAAAAAGGTTTAAGCTTAGTTTTGAATGAGGTCAGGGATACATTATCAATACATTTGAGTTCAGTTGGGAGTGAATTCCACAACCAAGGACCTTTATATGCAAAGACCCTTTCGCCAAGAGTTTTATGCTTAATACGGTGAACAAATACGGACTTGAAACGAAAGTCATAGCGGGATGGTTTTTTAAGTACCATTTCACATAAATATTTTGGAGCAAGGCCTTTAATGCACTTGAAAACTTGTAAAATAATTTTATAATCAATTCTTTGTTTGACTGGTAACCAGTGAAGGGACTTCAAGCATTAATGTGAGAAAATTTTGGTAGTCTAAAAATCAACAAAGCAGCATCATTAAGTATTCTTTGAATTCTGTAAAGTTGATAATCAGGTAGTCCAACAAGAAGTGAATTACAATAATCAATGAAACTTATGACAAAAGCATTAATAAGGGTTTCCATGAAATCTACATTAAGATATTTGGCAATCTGGACGAATGTTTTAAAGACCGTGATAAGCTTTGGAACAAACTTTCCCAATATGAATATTCATAGACATGTGATTGTCCAAATAAACACCGAAATTTTTTACACTAACAGGTGGTTTTATTTCAGCATCACCAACTTTGATGGATTGGACTCCAGCTTTAGCTAATTGCTAAGAAATTCAGTCTTGGAGTCATTGATCATGAGATTATTCTTGACCATCCAAGACCTTATTTCAGCAATAAGAGATTACATGGCCCCGATTGCCTTTTTCTCTGAGATAGAGCCGGCAGTGAATGAGCAGTAAAGCTGAGTATCATCAGCATAGCTATGGGCTTGTGGGATATGCTTTGACACAATACTGAAGAGTTGAGAAACATAACACAAGAATAATATGGGACTCAAACAGCTGCCTTGAGGTACGCAACAGTCCAACGGAAAGTTTTTGGATCTAGCACCTTTAACAAAAACATGTTGCTTTCTAGACGGTAGGTAGGATATGAGCCATTGTTGGATGTCACTGGCAATTCCAAACTAAGAGTGAAGTGTGTTGAGTAGAGTGCTGTGGTTTACGGTATCAAATGCCGCACTCAGATCCAAAAATAACAAGAGTGTGCATCGTTGTTTGCCCATATTTAACATAATATCGCTGTAAATTTTGATCAATTAATACCAGAAATAATCATGATATCTGAATTTCCACGTTGAACTTCCCTGTGCTAAAACGAATGTAAATACTCGTTCTTCCCTAATTGCTCAAACACTAAAAGATTGAAATGCTTTACCGCCAGACCACCATACATTGATATACATTCACCAAGTCTAAACTGTTTCAAAGCTATACTTAGCCGGGATTTAAGTTTATAGTAAACTTGTTATCTGTTTTTGCCTTATACTTGTTACGCTCGGTTGTCGTTCATGTCCAGAAGGATTTTTTCCGACTTAACCTGTAAGTTTGCAAAGCACCATTGAATGTTCTTACAGTAATGTGCGTTATACTATAAGTTTCCATTACCTTTACATTAACCTATTTAGATTCAGATTGCAAGATTACTTCAGCAGATGGAAAGTGACGTACGTACCCACGCTAACAATTTCTTAACTTAGCTGTTGAAGTTTCCGGTTAGACAAGCCTCGATCATTTTAAATTGAAATAATATCATTCTCCTTCACTATCTCTTAACTCTTCAAAAAATTTTTTGGTGGTAATAAATATTTTCTATTATGTTTCTGAAGCAGTAAAAATATCTAAACGATACCATTCTTCATATTTCATTTTGGAGGTGGCTATTTAAATATCGGATTGGCACCATAACTTTTCGTCTGCATTCCACAACGTTGCCAATTTACATGAATTTTGCGAATAAAAACAACGCCATAAATTTTGTAATTAGCATTGCTGAAATTTATTGTACCCAGTATTTATTTTAGCGTCGTAACCATAAAAACAATCTTTATTAAATATAACTTAATTTGAAGTCCATATTCTCTTCATTTAATAAAATTTACAAAATAATTCTCAATTAAAAGACGGCGGATTTTGAGCATGAAGTTTACATTAACTAGACCTGTCGCGTCCTTAGGCCCAAGACAGAAAAATTAAACGCCACGACAGCCCGTTTTTAAAGGGTGTTCTTGTAAAGGATGTTCTTGTCTGTCGTGGCCCTCAGTCGAGACAAGACTCCATGCTCAAAATCCGCCATCTTTTAATTAGAACTATATTTTGAATTTTATCAAATGAATAAATTTGGACTTCAAATTAAGTGCTATTGAAGGTTGTAATTCAATAGTTACTATTTTCTACAATCAATTTCAGCAATGCTAATTAAGAAATTTATAACGTTTTTTTTTATTAACAAAAGTCATGTAAATTGGCAACGATACACATAAACTTCCGGTGCCAATTCAATATTTGAATAGCAAGGTCTAAAAAGTGATATGAAGAATGGTATTATTTAGACATTTTTACTGTTTCAGAAACATAATAGAAGTAGTTTATTACACCAAAATATTATTTGAAGAGTCACAAAGAGATGGTGAAGGAGAATAATATTATTTGAAATTTGAAATGAACGAGGCTAGTCTCACCGGATGTAGTGAGATAAACACCTCACTAGGCACTACATGCTATAGGCAATACTTGCAGTACTTGTATTGTAGTGGCTATAGCGTATAATAAGGTCAGAATATTGATTACACCGGATGCGGTTCTAAAACTTAACGAGCTAAGTAATTAGGTTAAGAAATTGCTAGCGTACATCACGTACACACTGTAATCTTGCAGCCTGTCAAATTCGGCATGGGTAGAATTTATTTCAGGAGAACCAAGATGCAGATCGTCTTTATTTATTGTATATATTCTATTTTATAATGAATAATTTAAAACTACATAACTTTGTTCTCTTTCTGTAAGGGTCATGTCTAGCTTTTCGTTTTTAAGGGGCTCCCCCTCCACCCCCACCCCCAAAAAAATACTGAAGGTCGTTTTCAGATTAAGGAGGACAGAAGCGTAGGAGGTTGGGGTTCAATTCCCGGTTGCACGAATGCTCTATTTTAATAAAAGTGTGAAATTATTTACTTGAAATTGAAGGAAACTGCGTAAAAATGTTGGAAATTTTGTTCAATTTTGGCAACACTTTCTGAGAATTTCTCGAATTGACAGTGCTTTTCTGGAAAGTGAAGAATTTTTCTGAAAATTGAAGACAATTTCCCCGTTTCCCCAAAATTGACGGAGATTTCCTTAAAATTCATGAATATTTTGCAGAAGTTCAAGAATGTGGTGGGTTTTTTCGAGGGGAGGGGCTATGATTTTTTGGGGCGAAGCCCCCCTCCTTGTTAAGACATGCCACTGCTTTCTTTATTACCGTAGATAAAAAAAATGCCACGACAGCACTTTTTTAAAGGGTGTTCTTGTTTGTCAGCATATGCCTCTACCTACTTCAAAAACTGTATTCGAGTTACTGTAATGACATATGGAAATATAACCGATGTCTAATCTATAGGATCATATATATATATATATATATATATATATATATATATATATATATATATATATATATATATATATATATATATATATATATATAAAATTTAAGATGAAGAAAAACTGGCAAAATTGGTTTCATTTTTTTTTTTTTTTATTATTATTTCAGGCCACAAATCCAGAAATCATTAAGATGTACTTTACGATCTCATCAGTGGATCTTAAGGAATGAGTCAGATATTAAGCTGGGGTTGAGACGCAGAAGCTTCATATTTTGTATTCTAATTTTTTTTATTTATACAAGATGCATATAAATCAAAGGATTTCAAGGCAAACCAAACATATTAGTGATACACATTTTTGGAAAAATGTGAAAAATTTACGATTTGTGAAATGAGAGGGTTAGCTCCCCCCCTGTTTCCTCTACTGTGGCGGCGCTACGAAAGACATTGGGAATTTTTCCCCCACAAGATTGTTTTTACCCCCACTTGCCTTACCCCCTTCCCAAATTTTGACAAATGACAAATTTTGTCCAATTTATAGGTTTTTGCCGTTATGAGACAAAATTGCCTTTCTAACTCTTGCGCCTCATGACCAAAATCCTGGCGTCGCCACTGTCCCCCTATCTTCGGAAATTACAGCTCTAACTGTAACCAAATTCCTGAAGACTTTTGTCAGAGTTGGCCATGCACTTACTTTTCATAATATTGTGACGGAAGATAAACAACAATAATAAATGGAAAGCTTTTAACTCATGACGTCATAAAATTACACATTTGAATATTTTGTGGCATAATTCTGTGCTTAGGTATGGAAATTAAAAACGCTTTGAAAAATGTCACTTTGTGTAGGATTTAAATGATTTATAGTTTGCCATTTCATGAATTTTATCAGCTATGACGAATGGAGGAAGAAACTAGAATTAGGGTTGATATATTAGATTTTTAGAAGCCAAAACAAATTGGCACATGTTTTACCGCAAAAAAGTTACTGCGTGGATTTTTCTAAAATTTTGGTATCTTGTTGTTGGTACTTTTTTGATACTTGTTTGGCCACAAAAGTATGATTTGGCTTTTTTTTTAATTGAATTCGTTGTTAAATTATATTAATTCTGACCTTTTCTCAAAGGTTTTGATGGAAAATAAAAAGAAAGTGACGTTCGGCCCACGTGATATTTTGCATGTGTTTCCAGAAATCATAATAATTTTTTTTTTTGCTTTTCAGACGATCTATATATACGAGCCTTGACTAGAAGTAAAGTCGAAGAAAAATCAATCTTTTTTTAAATGTATTGAATAATTTCAGGTTAGAAGCAGTTATTATAAGCAGATTTATACCAACAGTAACATAATATTGGAATAAAGAATTGCCTTTTTTTTTGTCAGATGACTATCTTTATTAGATTTTCCTTTAAACTTTTTACCACAAACTGGTTGTTTGCTACTGACGTCACTGTGATATGAATGAGTAACAATTTAAAATCTTTGAATTAGTCAATGGAACATTTCCAAATGCATTTATAATCGCAAGTGGTAATTCAGAGTCTGTTTGGAAAGATCAATAGCGTGTAATGATTGTCAGTTGAACGAAATGAATCGATGGCTGTTGTTTACGCATTACTTGATTAATTACGTTGTTTATATACTCATTATTTTTACGTAAATTCCATAATTCAGGATAGGTCTAATCAACTACCATTTTCCGATTTTACCAAGCAAAATGGTAGCGGTACATCAGAAAAATCATTATATTATCAATAGCAAAACAGCTTCACCAAATAGGCTATTCAAATAAATGGAAAAAAACAATGTATAGAAGATACCAACATGTGGAGGTAAACCAAATGCGCGTAATCCACGTTCTCTAACCAACCAACATCCAGTGTCACTTCACCTCAAAAGAAGAATGTATTTATTTCCGTTGACCGGAGATTGAATGATCCCTTGCACAGTGCGTGGATGGATGACGTCATTCACGCACGGACACAATCATCCAATCAAAGTTGATTCGTGGTAAATAAACATGGACATGCGCTGGGTTTTTTATTATTTTTTAATTATTATTATGTTTTATTATTATATCGTAACATCTGTCTTATACAAACGGAATCATTTATAAAAAAAAAAAGACAATAATTCCTTAAATTCCTTATAATTCCTTACAAGTCCTTACATTTAAAGTTTTCAATTTTGTTGTAGCAGTGTTTTGCAAGTTGTCTGATTTCCATTCACGCCGTCACGTTATTTGTGTGCATCTGCGTCACTGCGTGGGCACAAAACAAACATGTAATGCACCGAAAACTGCGATGCAGAAGAGCGCGCTAATCATGCGCATGTAGCATCACACGCATACTCAGAATATTAATATTATTGTGACGTAAATGTAACCTAGATATTTAGCATCCATATATCACACCATCAAAATGATATGCAATGCACACCTATCCTACTGCGTGTGAGAACAAATATTGACCATACAGTCTTCATCAAATTCTTTAATCCGGTATAAAATACGACACATTGTTTTCTCTTAACTTTTGGAAAGAAACTTGAAATAATTTATTCCAATGCATCAGTTGTAAAGCTGAATATATTCATCACGTTAAGACGTAAGATTTCATTTGTTACTGTTATAGTGTTTAATATCATATGTTATACTATCATATGTTATGTTATAGTCAGATAACATATGACTGTGTACTGTAGCCATATGCATCGGCTGTACACAGTATTG
The DNA here is from genome assembly GCA_020152595.1 of Chiridota heheva. Lineage (NCBI taxonomy): Eukaryota > Metazoa > Echinodermata > Holothuroidea > Apodida > Chiridotidae > Chiridota > Chiridota heheva. The sequence continues at coordinate 587,652 of JAIGNY010001168.1, read as the reverse complement.
CAAGTAGTGTGTAGCATATAGGGCATACTGAGTGAGATGTTTATCTCACTAATGTTATACCTGCTAGCCAATATCAATCGATTCACAACATTCATCAAACTAAAACTGATAAATAGATTATCTGATTTAACTTTAACTAAGAAGATATATTATATTCGTCACTGTTTAATTCCAAATTTACTTACTACTTAATGCATTAAGTGGCTTTTTCAGTGATACAACTATACTTCTATATAGCACAGATGTACCAGGGAGTTGTTAAGGATGTACAAAGCAATCAAATTCTTTATCAACGCCTTGAAACAAGGACGAAATTCCAAGAAGGGTAATTTTGTCCGTCCCTTTCCCCACTTGTCCGTGAATGAAAGCCACTTCTTTTACCCCTTCCCCAGTGACTCGTGTGAGGCAAAATAAAAGGAATCGGCCATCCGCCGAAAAGGTGGGGGAGATCGTCCCCTTGCCCTGTGGTGAAGGTGTCCTTGGAAAATCGATTGATTTTTATCGTGAGGTCACTATTTGCGAATGTAATTAACTTAACCCATCTAAAGTGGTACCTCCATGCTTCACCACCCATGAAGACGCAAAACTTAAACCACCGTGGAGCGACATATAGATAAGTCATGGTCAATATATAGTCAAAGGTTTGAAATTCTACCTGTAAGATATATTCCAAGTTTAGATATAATCTGGAGTAGAATTACTAGGCTATCCTTTGTGAGAGAATTCGAGTCCATCAACACAAAGACTCTAAGTTCTTCAACAGACAAAACAGCCGTTGTCCTAATCATTCTAAATTTGGTATCATGTTCAACGCAGTTGACCTGTTGACCAAAACAAATTCTCTGTATTCGTCTTTATTTGTCTTAAAGGGATATAAAAAAGACTGGACCGTCAAAATGTGGTCAGGGAGATTTGTGAATATGTTACTTTTGTCTCAAGATTCATTGGTCACTAATTATGTAATCCAACTAAAACAGATACTGTGTATACATAGTTTACAATTAAAAGTGTTTTTGATGGCTGATACTGATTGAGAGAATTGTGTAGATAAGTTATATCATGGAACTATTATTAACTAAGCTATTTACTATATGCCTATGTGCTGCTTTTAGTTTCATCAGCGTATAAAAGTATCTAGTGTCTTCGGGTATTTATTCTCGCAAGCTTTGCCATAACTTTCGGATGAACATTCGAAACGCCTTCAACCTTCAAGTTCAAATAGAAAAGTTCACATCAGCCTAGCACAGAGAAGAGAGGAAGTCAGCCACATCGGAATCAGGACTCAAGGGTTAGATAGTAAGTAAACTTCAGATTTTTGTCTCGCTCGAGTCCTAGATATAGCATACACCGTTGGCCAATGTTGGTGAAAGGTTGGCTTATATGTTGGCATACGAAATGTTGGGATGGTATACACCGCTAATGTTGTACCGTGTTGGTCCAACACGGACACTACAGCGCACCTACGAGTACCCGACATCCAGCCAAAGGTTTTCAACGGTAGGGCCAAGGTGGAATGAAAGTTTATAAACCATATTATGCCAACGTTGGCCTTACATAATGGTGCTATTTAGGGTGCATTCCGCCACCCCACCAGATTTTTAACACAAAATGTGGGAGTAACTATAGAATATACTCCGCATAAATCTGTTAAAGGAGTAATAGACCGAAAAGTAAGGGCGCTCGTTTTTGCTAATTTCAGAGATATAGTATCCACATACTTCATGCTTTCATAGCCCACAGACGACGTGAGGGCAAATTTTACTTCAATATTCATATTATGCAGACAATTGTTAAACCGTTGCTAGATAAGCATTTTATTTTATTGGGGACGCCCTAAAAATGTGCCCTCACTTTTCAGTCTAGTGCCCCTTTAAGTTACCTTAAATTTACCAGTAAAAATTTGGAGCAACTATATGAATACCGCGCCACTAGGCAAGTATACCTTTTTTTGGAGATGCCGTTGACTATATGTTTGATGGGGCCTATGCGTAGAATGAAGTAAATACAAGTTAGAAAGAAGAAGGGGTATGTAATGTATTTATGATAGGGGTTATCTTTTAATTTGGGAGACGCCGTCGCCGGCGCCGTGGCTCGTTTTTTTTGAGATGTGAGGGGGTGTATGCTTGACGAGTGTGTATGTTTTCATCTTGGAGACGCCGTCGTCGCCGCCGTGGGGTGTAATCTTAAGTGAAGGAAATGAAGCGCATCGCAACATAGGACACAAACTGTGACAAAGAATCGGGTTACGTAAACTACGGAGACGGCGTATCTGGAGACGCCGGGATACTTATATGTGGCGGCAGTGGCGTAGCCAGAGGAGGAGACGCCCCCTTTCCCATATTTTAATCCGTCGGTTCAGATTTTAATCCGTCGCTTCAGATTTTAATCCGTCGGTTCAGATTGGTGCCGTCGGTTCAACAAGCTTTGACATTCCAGTTGCTTATTATGTTTTTAGATTTCAAAAGGGCACTTTCTCAGAAAAAGGTTCTTCGGTAATAATATATTAAACATTTGTGCGAGTTTGTATTTAAATACTTGAACTTAGACAGAGAGAGAGGGGGGCCGACCCTTTAGCTTGAATTTAAAAAGGGGCAGGGTGCTAGACTTGTTGAGGGGCACATTAATGCGCGCATATACAATAAGTGCTGCGTTTTTTCGGCAAGGAGCCATGGGCTCAATCCCATGGTCTGATGGTGAAGAAGCTCTGGGATTTTAGCTATAATTATACCTCAGAATGAAACTATTCTGATTGGTAAGGACCATTCATAAGCCAAACAGGACAATTGCTTACTATGCTATCATTTTGTCTTCTGTATCCATGTAAGGTATTTCATTTATGAGGTTAATTAAGATTATCAAGTTTGAAATAATAACAAATCTATTAAAAAAAAATATGTAAAATTATTATATATATATTTTTTCTCATGAGGGGCAGGGTGGACCCCACGGGGCAGGGCGGGCCCACGGAGGGGCAGGGCGGGCCGCATCTGTAAAACGACAAAGCTTGGGATCTGGGGAGAGAGGGGGAGAGGGGGAAGAGAGGGGGAGAGGTGGGTGTCGGAGTACACGTGATATAGTACAGGCTCATTTCAAAAGTTTGACATTTACACAAGTTTGTAGTAAATCATTAAAAACCTTTCATTCAGTCTTTTAGACAACCCACATTTTTCAAAGAGTGACGGTAAACCTAACCATGTACAAACGTAAACGATAAAACATTATATTTTCACATTATGCGTTTTCTTGATTTTGTGTTTTGTATATGGTTTATTATATATAGCTCTCTTTGACATGAATTTTGGCTTGTATAATACACTTTCTTACTATGCGTTGTGACATACGTTTTTACCCTTAAAATGTCAATTTTGCGAGAGCTTCCGGGAGCTTCGCCCCATGGGGCCCTTGCCGAGGCTTTGCCCTTGGATCCCACCAGGGGCCCTTAGGCGGGCCCTGTACCCCACGCCGAAGTGTCAAGCGCTTTGCCCTTTGATTTTGTGTTTTGTATATGGTGTATTATAGCTCTCTTTGACATGGATTTTGACTTGTATTAACACACCTTACTATCCGTTGTGACACACTTTTTGCCATTGAAATGTCAATTTTGGGAGGGCTTTCGGGGGCTTCACCCACTGGACCCCCTGAAGTCGGGGCCCCTGAATTGGGGCCCCTTAAGCTGGCCCCTGAACCCCACTTTCAGTGTCACCTCAACTATGCCACTAAATATCGTGTTGGTTCAATTCCCCCTCCCTTTTTCTCCTTAATATGAAAATCCTGGCTACGGTGTGGCGAGGTATAGTTAAGCCGCTAATCGGGACATTTCCAGGCAAGGGCCGGGGAAAATGCTTTCTTCCCGGTTGGGAGGTAAAAGGGAGAAAATAAAGGAGACATAAAGTCTGAGTTTTTATTCATTTAATTTGATAGTAATAATATTCATAAGTCATCTGAAGAAATTTCACATCGTACAAAACAATTAAAAGCCAGTTGTTGTCTCTAACGTACGAGGTTAATAAAATTCAAATCCTGTGTTTTGATTGGTCGAAACACAATGGTACAGTATGCACTTACATTGATAGGCCAATCAGTATCATTTTAAAATAAATTGTGCGCCGCCACATTTTAATTACGATAAATGGCCTTTAAAGCATATATTTTCTGATTTATCAAAACATTAATTCTGTCAATATAAACTTACATGAAAAAATGTTATACACTTGCAGTACAGATTATAATATTAATTCATGTCTTTATAATCTATTTCAAATTTTCTACCTTCTAAGAAATAAGTTTTCCTTTGCATGCCTGGGTCTATGAAGTTTTATTTGTATATATATTATTAATGATTCAACATCTAGTCAAGCATTTTGAAGAATTCCAAAGAAATACATTATGCAATTATGCTTGCTAGCACATATGGCAAATTATGCCATAAATGTCATGACTTCAAAACAAAATGAGACAAAATGACAGCATCCATGTTACAACTTCAAACTTGGATAACTTGAGAATGGAATAAGATTTTATGATGGGTTTTTGGTAGTTGCTTTATTTTTTAATTCTCTATCAAATATATAGAATATTTGACTTTATTTTTACTATAAAACAAAATTGAAAAAATGGTAAAATTGAAGGAAAATTTGGTAAATTTTTTGGAAACTTTTGGTAGATTTGGCAACAAATCCCAAAAATTAAAATTGTGCCGAAAATTAATAAAATTTCTCGAAATTGAGCAAAATATTTCCGAAATGAAGGAATTTTCTCGAAAATCGAACAAAGAATAGAAATTTAAAGAAAATTTCCCGAATTTGAAGGAAATTTCCTGAAATTTAAGGAAGTTTTCCGAAAATTGACAATTTCCCGATTTAGGAGCAACGTTTTATGAAATCTTGATTTACCAGTGCAATTTTCCATTGGTAACCGGGAAATGTTTTGGTGCTTGCGGCTCTTTCCCCTCGCCTCGCTAAATTGTAACCCTTCCTACGCCCCTGACTTCCTCTGCTTTAAAAAGATGCTGTTAACCCAGTAACATGATATTTCGTCAGGCTCTCTGACAGTCACGATAGTTGGTAAATCGGTCCTTCTATACATCCGCCATCCACCACTCAAAATGTGTCTATCAACACAGGACCCCGGCACACAGGGGGGAAGGGAGGGGAGCGGGGGACCACCGGCAATATACATTTTCAAAAGCAATAATTTTCAAACAGGCCTCTACCTCTTCGCCCGATGAACAATAAATGCCGACCTTTTTTGTCTTTCAGCAATTCAGAACGATTGGTATATGAGACTATGCCAAGATGTGGTCACCATGTAAGAGACGTTTACAGAAATTGATGGGAACTGACGTGGTGAAGCACAACAGTGCCGAATACACAGGGAAGCTGATGAGACGCATACAGGAGGAATATGAGGTAAGAAGGGGCGCAGTAAGGGCACTCCAAAATTTTCCGTTTATAAGCGGAAAATTGCTCTCGTAAATAAAGTTTCCATCGAACGTTGCTGCAAATTGGGAATTGCCAATTTGACCAAGATTCTTGATCAACTTTATCAACTTTTTGTCAAACATTTCCCAATTTTATCACCAAACCGAGAATAAAGCATTCAGTCGGTGAAACCTTCTCAGGGAAAATTTTGCCCCTGCCCTGCTGCATATACGGAGGTAAACGGTCTTGCACCCTCTTCATCACCTTTATTTCATATAAAAGCTCCCCATTTTTACCATTTTCAGGATGAACTAAGTACTCCTCCAAATATCTAAAAGGACTCTTTGAAACGAACTGGTGAACTTCTAGTTAATTCCCTTACTATACGAGGGCGATGTGGTGGTGGTGGTGGTGGGGGGGGGGCAAGGATTTTACTGTCCCGTTGTATGTCCGGTTTTAAATTCTTAAAATAAAATTGCAACAAAAAATGGATAAATTTAAAAGGAACATTGCTTAGTAAACGGTAAATCTGAGAAGTTCCATCTCTTAGAAATTGGAATGAGATTTCTCAATGAGCAGCAGCGTTGCAAGGAAACATGATTTACCACTGCAGTCTATAGACTTGACTTAATAACCTTTTCCGCTTGTAACCTTTTATCTATTTTTAGGCATCGACATATCATTACATACTTGACATATTTGCAGTCTGGTTATTTGAACCTGGAGTGTGGCGGCTCTTGTTAAAAGGGACATTTTAGGTGGCCAATTATGCAAACTTGATGCCAATAACCTTCTTGTTGTTGTTGGTGGTTTTAAAATAATAGCGGCTCTCGCTGATGACCAAGTTATTGGTATACTTTTCACGCTATTTGGGCACCGCACTGTCAAACGCCGTTTCAGCCCGAATTTTCCCTTGTTCCCCGTCCTGATACGCTTATGCTCTCATTTAGTGATCATCGGTGGCGCCAGGATGTATCAGACGAGGGTATCCTCCCGACAGAAGATGGGGTGTGCTAAGATTCCTAAAACTTTGTTATTTACCCACACAATCACTCACCGACAATTTGACAATTTTTTCACGGACATAGCCCCTGACCACTATTACTTTCTCAATTCACAGGAACAACAAATGAGGCGAGAAGAGGAGCTCATACTAGCAGAGATCAGACGAGAACGGGAGCTGTTCTTAAAGGATATCCTTCAACGCCCGTATGAGGCGCACAAAAGCCTTCTCATCACCGCCAACAGCTGCCCTTTGCAACGCCGAAGGAAACGTACGAGAAAGGGCTCAAATAAGAAAGTGAAATCCATGAAAGTTAGTTTGTCTATTGACGGAAGTGACGTAAAAAACGTAAGTGAAACCGAGGGTCGTGCACATTCAGTGGCATTCATCACAAATTAGCATAAAGTTTGCATGTTGATGTCTGGAAATCGGGAAGCTTTCAAATGTTCACTTTTAGTGGACTTATACGAGTATAATTTTTCCTCTTTTCACTGTTTGTAATAGATAAAACAATTTAGCTTATGTTGCCTCTACACATCCATTGGCTTCTGAAGGTAATGTTGTCGGTTTAGGACATTTTTTCCCCTTTTATGGAGGGTGGGGAAGGTTTGTAAGAAAGAAAGAAACAAATTATTTTTATAATCATGTCAATATAGTCTGCTGAAATTGTTCGTACATTAATTTTCAGGGTTCAGGGTCTACGGGGTGGCCGCCGAGAGAATCGAGGCGAAATCCTGGGGAAAAACTAATATTTGAGGCCCTCATATCTCGACAAATTTTGAAGAGAGAAAGAATGATGTTCTTACATTTTGATTTCAATTTGATATCGTTTTAACCTTTGTCAAGCATGCGTTTTCGCCAATTTGTGCCCATGTGGTTATGATTTTATAATCCTTTTACTTTCTTTAGTCCCAAAAAATATATACTCAAGTATCCATTTAGGGGCACCTGAGCCCTTTGCTAGATGCAACTTTTCCCCTTCCCTCAATTCTGTCCCTCTCGGCGGCCCTGAGGGTCTAAGTGTTCAGGTGTTTAAGGAACATATACAGTTTTGATGCCAATGGTGGATACACCACTTTGGTTGAAATCCAACCACAACAAAACAAAAAAAATCTGCTAACTGTAATGGAAACCTGCGACAACTTAGTCAAACTATATTTTTGCCTTAAACGTCTATGACAACTACGTGAGTTACGTGACCAATTAATCCCATTTTATACAGAAAAAATCATCTCCCTGCGAAGTTAAAGAATCTGAAATTTCTGAGAGTAAAAGTCTTCTGGTAGCAACCAACCGATCAAGAATCTTCCGCGCGTCGGTGTTTGGAGACGTGTTCAAACGGCTATCAATGAGGTCAGCGGAACGGACCAATCATGACGACCGTCTCGTAAGTTATCAGAATCATTAAAGAACAAAATTTGCAATCAACCATGTTCATCATATATCATAAAGGAAAACAAAAAATAATCTTCATATTCAATCAAATATATATTCAGTGTGTACCTTTTTTAAACGACTGGTAACAGAAACCTACTCACCGGGGATTGACATCTAGGACCAAGTTCGGTACAGTTAAAGTTTTCAATTATTTCAAAGTTGCTGAATTGTTTTCAAGATTAGTGTTTAAATAGGTTGCTCTTAAAGTTCTATGAAATGGTGATCACGGTCTAATAATTAATCGGCCAAAATTTTCAGCAATCTTAAGCCAAAGAATGTTGGGAGATATTTCAGAAGTGTTTAATTTGGCTATCACCTTAGCGGGATGAGATTATCGATTAATTTCTTGGCCAACCATTTTGTATTATTTTTTTGTGGGATTTTTCGTCCATTTAAAGGAGAAGAGCACAAAGCTCTCGTAAATTTTTGAAGCAATTGTTGACCAAACCTAAAAGCTTATTATAGGATTATAGGAATATTATACTATTCTAGCAGTGACATCGCTAATATGGTGTTTTAGCGAAAATCAAATATATGCAAACGTGTTAGAGTGTAAAGGGGAAATCTCGGGTGAGAAAATTGCTTTATCTGATATATACTATGTATATAGTAACGTTGCTTCCGCGGCGGCTAATATGAATACTTCGACCAATCAGAAACACTTAATTGTATGGCATACCAGTATTATATTATGTCCAGTGGCGCAACAATTGCACGGGAAGGGTGGGTAAACCCCACTCGCCCCAAGCAACGTTCGATATTTGGGGTCCCCGACAAAATTTGACACTGCGATATATTTGATATGAGGCCCCGAGCGTCAAATTCCCCACGGGCGGCATGCCCCATGATTCTAGATGCGCCACTGTTTGTACCCACGTTAAGTTAACGCGGTAACCGACATTTAAATTTTTCCTCATAAAGGATCCGACAGATGCCGGATTGGGACACTCATCTCAGGGCAGCAAGACGAAGAAGAAAAGAAGGAGAAAAAGACGCAAAAGCAGCAAACGACGGTCCCGGATGTTTGTTAGAAGACGCTCTGTTCAGCCATTGGTCACGGACTGAATTTTATATAGGAATGGTTTTTAACCGAGAGAAAGCAAGGGGACACATCTTGAACGGTTTTAGCTAGTTGCAATGTGGTATTGGACTGAAACAAGCATTGAAAAAGTCAATGATAACGGAAGTTATAGTGTGGTCGTCTACTTTTATATACATGCATGATGACTCCTTTTTAAACATAAGAACTGGGAGAAATTGTCCCATCTAACACACATGAAAATTAGGTTAATTACCAATTGACCTTTAACCTATATGGTCTAAAGTCACAACTTTACCATTTTAGGTACCATACCACCACTTTGGATCGTAATCGGCCTTGTACTTTTTTACGTTTAAGGCGCAGATTTCGTCATTTTGTGCAAGTATTTGACCTATTAAGATATTGCTACATTACCCACCCACACGACTCAAACTTGCTTTCCATTTCATAAATGCAGACTTGAAAATTCTGACTTGACCTTTGACCTATGGCGTCAAACTTCTTGGGCACAACTTAAGCCCTCACCTTGGATCTTAGTGGACCTTGCGCTTTTTGCGTTTTAAAGTGGCACTAATTTCTTCATTTTTAATCAATATTTGACCTCTGACCTTAAGTTTTGACCTTCTGATCGCTCTTTCATTTGATTTACCTCAAGGTTATACACTACACTTACCTATACTTCTCACCTGCATTATGACATGTCTTCGCTGTACAAGATAGCGGGTTACAGTAATACTGTTGTATTTGACCTTTCACCTATGGCCTTTGTATTTGAAAACCTAGGAGGCATAAGGTCACCCCATAGGGTACCACTCCAGTAGTTCCGATTCAAATTGGTGTGTAAGATTTGAGTTATACTTGGCAAGTTGGCACAGCCTTGCTGTAGGCCTACAGGCACACACAACTTCACCCACGGACAGACAAAATCTTCACCTTTGACCCAATGTCACAAAGTTGAGACCATTCACCCATATTTTGGGGTCATCATGAGGGTCATTTATGTGAAAAAGGCACAAAGAGACGACTACTATATCTCATCCCCATATATGTATATATATATATATATATATATATATATATATATATATATATATATATATATATATATATATATATATATATATATATATATATATATATATATATATATACATATATATATATATATATATATATATATATATATATATAAATATATATATATATATATATATATATATATATATATATATATATATATATATATATATATATATATATATATAAATATATATATATGGGTCACAAGAGTTGTAACCAAGTCATATTTTTGCAAGTCAAGTCACAAGTCACTTGTTGGCAAGTTAAGTCACACAAGTCATTTGCTCGCAAGTCAAGTCAACTCGCAAGTCATTTTTCGACAAGTCAAGTCACATGTCAAATTTTCAAAATGAAGTCGTTGCGAATTTCTGCTATGGTATACAATTGTATAAAAGCCTACAACAATTACACAAGGAAAATATTTAGATTGTATGTTATAAATGAAATGATATTTAAAGGACTATGGACAAGTATAGCAGCTTATATATTGGTTGAAAAAGTATTAACTCTGAGCAGATCAGTTTTTGAAGTTTTTAAAAAGTTTTTAATTCATACAAAGTGTGTGATGTATGACAGCTCAAAATCTTTATGCTATTCTTTAAATTTTCTTTCTTAATCTTAGCCACTGAAATGTTAGGAAACTCTCTTCCATGCTAGAATTTTGTTAGAGGCATGGCAAAGACTACAACTTTTAGTCAGAAATTGCTGCACCACTTTAAAGAATTATGATAGAATACATCACAAAATTTGCAATAGATTATCAGCACTCTGTAGAGTGCATACTCCGCCCCCGTTGTAATTCCAACATGCCTGGAATAGTTTTAGAGTTCATTTGATCCCCATACCCACTATAATCTACCTCAGAAATCTTAGGCCCACCAAGATTCATCCCTAAGTTTCGATCTGTAAGGATCATTTGCATTCTGAACACTTAATGATCATCTTTTGACTGATTTCTTTCAAGGCCACATCATTGTTTTAGGCTTCATTAAGCTCAGCTTCACATTCCATCATTTTCCATTCATGGCTGAAACCAATTGTTCTAGAGTTCACTGTATATAATTTTCAATGAGTTCAGAAAATTGATTGTTGAATTTGTTTTATGGCATGAATGCATTGTTTATCACATTCCATTGGGAAGTTTTAATTGTGTCTTGACAGACCTTACCTAAACATCCCCACCTCAATTTCTCCCCTTTGTATCAATACGTCTCAAATTTAAATCCCTTGTTCCTTAAGTAATAATAAAACCACACATCAAATCTAATTTAAATCCAATTATCAGTTCTTGAGATATTCTAATGACAAACAAACTCACCTTAAAATGTCCCCATACCTCCATTTGCACGCTGTCCCTATTCCAATATGTCTTAAATTTTAATCACTTCTTCCTTAATCAGTAACAAAACTACACACTAAATTTAATCCAAATCCATTGACCAGTTCTAGAGATTTCTTGATGACAAACTAACAGACAAACGGAGGCGGAAACATAAGCTTAATTCGTCCAACTTCGTTGGCGGAGGTAATAAAATATGTAAATTGGTGCCTAAAGTTTTAAAACGAAGTTGTAAAATGATCATTGTCCAGACGTTGTTTATGAAATATTTTGCTACTATGATAGTTTTTAATATATTTGAAAGCAATTTTGCTATAATGTTGCCGCTATGGGTTTCCGCTTTCTGACAAGTTTCAGAAACACTTTTGCTAAACAATTTCAAGAAAAACCTTACTTACCTTACCACTCTCCTCTCCTCTCCTGGCTGTGGAGATTGAGGCTTCATGGAGTAGCTTCTTCCATTTCTTCCTGTCTCTTGCAAATTCACCTCCCTCCAACTATTCCACCCAAGCTCCGTCCTCTCTTTTTCAGCTGTCCTTCTCCAATTGTTTTTGGTCTTCCTCTTTTCCTGCTTCCTTTCAGGGCCCACGATAAGGCGATTTTCGCATGATAATCATTTTCTCTCCTTATAGCACATGCCCAATCCATCTCCATCTTCTTGTTTAAATTGTCTTGCTAATTGGTATTGTCTGTGTTCTTTCATGTAATTCATCATTGCTGATCTTCATTGGTCATCTTATTTTCATAATTTTCCTTAGGCAGTTCCTTCGAAATATGTCCAGTTTATTTTCGTCTGATTTGTTGAACTTCCAGGTTTCAGAGCCATAAAGTAACACTGATATAACATTGGGATGAACAATTCTCAGTTTGGTTTTTCTCTTGTATATGTTTGAATTCCATATTTTACTAAGTTGTTTAAATGTGGTCGGTGCTAAAGAGATTTTCCTCCTTATGTCATCTTTAGTGCCTCCATCTTTAGACAATGTCGTGCCCAGATATACAAACTTGTCTACATCTTCTAGCTCGTTACCTGATGCAGTTATTGCTCTCCCGCTGTTATTGTTCATCTTCATTGTCTGTGTTTTCTTTTCATTCATTTTCTGCCCAAAATATGTTCCAATTTCATGAAGTTGAGATGTTTTCTTCTGTAGATTATCCCGTGTGTTTGAAATTAAAGCAATATCATTAGCATAATCCAGATCTTCTAATGTTATGTACATGTTCCATCTGATTCCAAGTCTATGGTTGTCTGTGGTTGCCTTCATAATCCAGTCTAGTGCAAGGATGAAGAGGAATCCTGACGTTGCACATCCTTGCCTGACTCCTGTGTTGGTAATGAACCAGTCTGATAATTTTCCATCAAAATCTACTGCGCTCACACTTTCTTCATACTGTCATACCAATCCTGTATTATGTTAATGTACTTTTGTGGGATTCAATATCTTTTTATTATTTTCCATAAAATATTTCTATTAATACTGTCGAAAGCCTTTGTAAAATCAACAAAGTTTAGATACAGTGGTGCCCTCCATTCTATGCTCTGCTCTATCATGTTTCTTAATGTGAATATTGGTTCTGTTGTTCCCCTCTCACTTCTGAAACCAGCTTGTTTAACTCTCAATTTTTTTATCTACAGCATCCCTAGTTCTATCAATAATTACCTTCCAAAAACTTTGTTCCCAGTCGGTAATAGTGAAACCCCTCTGAAATTGTCACATCTTGTAAAATTACCTTTCTTGGGCACTACCACGATCATGCTTTTATTCCATGTCTTAGAAACCTTTTCTTCCTACATTATCTTATTAAATAACCCTGTTAGTAATTCTTTTAAGAATTTTCTACTACCGTTCCACATTTCCGTAGTTATGTCATCTATTCCACCTGCTTTACCATTTTTCATTTTTGTTAACAATTTTCTCACTTTTTGGGTTGTAATTCTACTTTCATCTATCTGTAATTCTTCGTCATGAGTTAGCAATAACTCGTCAAGCTCACCATTTATAGCGTCTACCATTGGTTGGTTTAACGTGGATTCAAAATGATCCTTCCATCTATCCCTTATCTCATCTTTTCTTATTATCAATTTTCCATCTCTGCTTCTTATTCCTGCACTTGTTTTTCTTCCTTTATAGCATAATTTCTTTGTAATCTTGTACAAGCTGGCTGTTCAGATCACCTCTTGATGCGGTTGATGTCACCTCTTGATGCTGTTCATGTCACCTCTTGATGCGGTTAATGTCACCTGTTGATGCTGTTCATGTCACCTGTTGATGCTGCTTCTTCCGCATCTTTTGTTGCATCGTCTACCATTCTTCTTTTGTCTGCACTTTCATTTTCACCTCCTTTTCTTTTTCTCGTAATCACTTTATCTGTTTGTATGGTCTGACTGATACGTACAGATTTAGCATCTTCCATTTGTTTTGAAACTTTTCTTTCTTCTATTGCATGCCATGACTCCGCAGATATTCAGCGCTTGTTTGAACCGTCTCTTCCCGAGTACTTTCATGGCTGTCTTGTTGTGTGCAGTTTTATCTGTTTCCATTCTTCATTTATACTTCCATTCCTCCTATTTTATGCAATCTTCTTCAATTCTCTCTTATACTCTTGCCTAACTTCGGTACACTTCAGTTGTTCAATTCATACACAGTTCTAGTTTGTCCAGGTTTCTTCTGTGCTCCTAATTTAATTCTAAAACTGCCAGTAAGTAAATTGTGATCACTGTGAGTATCAGCTCCACGCTTTGTTCTTACATTTAGAAGTAAGCATCTGTATTTCTTTGACATAGCAATATGGTCAATTTGATTCTTTGTATTACCACATGGCGATGTCCAAGTGTATTTGTGAATTTCCTTATGCTTGAATAAAGTGCCACCTATTATTCATTTCGCAAAAATCAACAATACGCTCTCCGTTATCTGGTTATTGTTCATGACTCCCATTGCCTTCCCATGATGATCTCTCTTCCATCATTACATGTTCCAACCTTTGCGTTAGCGTCTCCTATTACCACTAACATGTCATGCTTCTGCACCTCTTCAATAAATCTTTGCATCTGCTCGTAGAATTCATCATTCGCCTCATCACTGGCTTGCTCTGTTGGACCATGGAGCTATTAACTCCATGGTTGGACTATACATCTACAATCGTCCAAGAAACACCTTGGTAATTTATTAGGTAACCGATAAAAACAAATGTCAGTCCTTGCGGCGGATTGTTTTGACACCGCGCACGAGTAATAATAAGAAGCTGCATCACTTGTATAGTTGAAGGTGATCTCTTATATGGCCAGTCATTAAGAAAGTCATCAAACTGAGTTTGATTAATACTCTTGTTTATCTGTTTAAATCTCGCCTAGACCCATTTCATTTAAAAACGTTTAACCTATTTAAGCACTTTTGCTTCTAACTTTTCTTTTGGTATGATATTACATCCTTTCATGATATGTTACTTTTTAAACGTGCATCGTCTATGACGTAGACGTTATATAGATAAAAGAAACTATCAAAAAATGAATTATTGAATGGTGAACGAATTATACGGATACACTTATTTCTCCAAAAGTGGGGCACAAAAATATGTTGCAGACAGTGATGAAGTGACAGCTTTAGGCTAGAGAGACAAAATCAGGGCGCTTAATATTTTGTCACTTTATAAACATCAATCGATATTCTGAAGAGCAAAAAGGTAATCGACACAATAAACAAATGTGGTGCTTTAAAAACTATTTTTATTTTTGTATATACACCCGCCCGAAAATAACCTCTTTTTTACTCAAAAATCCAAAGGGAACTATGTGATTGATTAATGTAAGCCATTTTTCATGGTGGAAACCTGGTGGAACGTTTTCCACATTTTCCTACTGAGAGGAGGAAGGGGGAGGGGGCATTAATACCAAAACAAAATTCAAAATTAAGAAAAATCTAAATATTATAAAAGGGAAAAGGATAATTAAAGTATTACATGAACTTTGAAAGAAAAGCAACCAGGCTGCCAGTACGTATGACCAGATAACAGTATGATCAGATGATGATGCACCCATGCTGCCATAAGACATAATTTCCTTGACGCCCCAGTTTCCTCCAAATTCAACATTGAAAAGGGGGTAGGTGAAAGCCTGCAGTGGCGTATTCAGCTTTCGGAGCCAGGGAGCAAACTGCAATTCTCGGAAAAGACTGTCTACCCAGAAGCGTATAGAAAGCGGGAATGGGTCTGATTTCACCTTTCTGAGTGGAAGGTAAATTAAAATTAGGAAATGATTAATGTATGTTTTTTTAATTTTTAAACAATAAAGGAAACAAGTATAACTGAAGGAAACTTGTGGTAAAATTATTGCAAAGTTAATTTTCATTATAAATTTTGGTTAAATTGTTGCAAATATGTGTAACTTTTTAAAAATTGTTACCAACATTTCCTAAAAGTAAAAGATAAAAATCGAAAACAATTGCCCAAAATTGAAGACACAGAGATATACACTAAATACCTCTTACATAGCAGCCCCCTCCCCTTTTCTTTTTTTAAGATATGGAGTGGGAGTTGAGGAGGTGGGGGGAAAAACGTCAGAAGAGATACATTTTCTCCACACAATTGATAAAGTCTGTGCATTATTTAAATATTGCATTTTCATACATTTAAAGCAGATATTTTACATTGCGGAGGGGTGTAAGGGGGTAGATTTCATCATTGGCTCCAATAAACGTACAAAAATGTGTGTCTCTTATCACGGTCTGAAAGTTTTTGTAAAGGGAGGTGGAGGGAAGGGTGTACGTAAAATTATTGATAAAATTTTTCGATTTTCAAAAATTAAAAGGCGATTTCCCGAAAATTGAAGATTTCGGAAGAAAAGATGCCAATATTTTTGTCTGACTCTTAATTTATTATTCAGTATCTTATATAAATTTCATCAGGGTATATTCCTAGGGGCAAAAAGTTCACCACTGGGGAGTGGGTCAAAGAAATAGGGGCATCCCCCCCCCCCCCACTTAGCAGCTTAGTATGTTAAAATAGGCTATGTCTGATACTGTTATAACACTGAATAGTTAAACAGTTTGTCCAATATAGTAGCTAAAGCTTACACGCTCACAAAAAGTATCGATTCTCGAACCTTTCATCCTGCAGTAGTTTTTATATCATTCATTAAGGTCCTTTTGCATCGTTTGATACCTTCAAATGCAATAAGCCTGGATCAAGACTCTTCTAATGACAGGTAGGCCTACGATATACAGGTCCAGTTTCTATAGTATGTTGCAAGTATATTGTATAGGCCTATAATAAAAACATCTACAACTTCTTCAATTTCTTCAAAGCCATTAATTATTTTTCAAATTTTGTGAAAAAATTTCACAAAAATGTTCAATTTCTTCAAGTCATTTGATCGCAAGTCAAGTCAGAAGTCATTTGTTTGCAAGTCAAGTCAAGTCACAAAGCAAGTGAAGTCAAGTGACAATTAAGTCAAACAATATGTGACTCGAGTCGGACTCTATAGTCCAAGTCAGTGACTCAAATCAGGGAGTACAACTCTGATGGGTAATGACTTGGATGAGATGATTAGTGCAAAAACTATGTTGATATCTTATTCCGTCTAAACTTATTTTATTTCAGAGATTTCACCAGCAGACAAGTGACGAATACAATGTGATGGTTTAGTAAAGAAAAAAAATATTATTTAGAGTGTATAAGTAGTACACGAGCAGATGGACAAAGCATGTTCTTGTACATTACACCCCACCATATTGCCTTTTACTAAATTAGAGAGATCGAATTAATTTTGAAAGAAATATATAAAATTATCTTGGATTTGCAATTACGATATCACACTGTACACTGCAAGGTTACTTTTCAACCTACTGGTAAAAACATTGAACTAAACCTGGAGCGTAAAACCCCAAGAATTTCTCAGTTACAAGCGGACAATTACACTGATAAAGTTTCTATGTTCAAGTTGCTACTAATTGAAAAATCTTTCATTTTCTGCCGGAAACATCCTTAATTTTTGGATTTTTTTTCTCATTATCTGGAAATTTCCTTCATTTTCTGGCAGTTCTTTTTCAATTAATTAGAAACGTTCATCTGTTTTCGGGATTTTTTTTTTCTCGAAAGTTTTTCTCGGGTTTTGGAAAATCTTCTTTAATCATCGGGCAATTCTCCTTGACTTCCGGAACATTTTTGGGAAATTTCCTTCATTTTCGGGCAGTTGTCAACTTTTAGGAAATGTTCCTAAATTTTACCAAAATACCCTATACTGAATTTAAAGAAATTTTCCTCCAATTTCACAATTTTTTAGAACTTTACTTTAATAATTTTCCAGTTTATCTTCCTAACCGGAAAGGAAGCATACAACCGGGAAGGTGTGACAGCCCCCTCCCTCCTCCCTCCACACACAAAGGAAAATTATACCTCAAATTAATTGTATGAGCGAACAAGATTTCAATATAGTTTTCCGGCAGTTTGTTCGTTTCTTTGTCTCATGGACGTGTACGACCATACACTCAAAATAATCCTTTAATTCCCATAGCTGTTGAGAAGCAAAAATTCCGATAAATATGATTAGAGGTAAACTCGTTGCATTCCGTTTAGTACTGAATTAACACATGACGCTACCTATGATGCATAATGAGCACTAAAGGAATTATGGAATTAAATGCAGGCGTATCAGAAGGCGTGTATCATTTTCTTTCACCCGTCATCGCGATCCCGAAATTTGGATGACTTATATTTTTGGGCGAATTATCAGCCCACCGTCAGATAGATTACGACTTTCCAGCTTCATCTATTACAATTAAACATTAAAGTTTAAACTAGTTCTAGCCAATACAAATCCTTACTAACCTCATTAGCATACCACATGCATTAGAGTTGATATATGCCACTTCAAGGAGTTTTGACGCTCAGACGTCAAGTAGTTTTATATCGAGTTCTACCTTGAATTTGTTCGTGTTTGCATCCTTGCTCTTTTCTTCATTTGAAGTTTCCTCAAAGTTATTTCTCCGTTGTCTTAAGGAGTTAGAAAGTATTTTTTAACATCTTGAATTTCCTCGGCAAACGGTAAGAATTTTCCTATTTATTGAATATAATATGTTGGCATTAAGTAGCGGACGTTGGCCAAGGAGCAATTCACCGATAATTTCCATTAGTATTATTTTACCCCACCCCTAGTATGTTTTGAGTATCTTACCCAGATCCTCTATCTCATCCAATACTTTCAAACAGATAGAAATGCATTAAGAAACGCAGTTAGCATTTTGCTCGTCGTTCGGTGTATGAAATTCGGGCCCTTTTGACCCACCAGTCACTTCATTTGACCCACCAGTCACTTCATTTGACCCACCAGTCACTTCATTTGGCCCACCACTTTTTCCAGAAATTGTGGTACTGGGGACGAAACCTATATACAGATATATATTACACGGAATTTTGAAAAGTGTAAGAAGTTTCATTAACAACTTTCATAGGATTTTGAGGGAATGATTTACTTTCAAGGGGTACTTTTATCTCATTTTAACTATTTTCTTTTTAAGCTAATTTTTCTTCTTCAGAATTTGCCTCTCACAGAACCCCACCCCCTAATCTTGTGGCGCCGCTTCTGCTTTACGAATTCACAGTATCGATTCTATTTTTGCCACTGGGACTCACCAGTGAAAATTTAGTAACAAAATAGCCCCGACTGCCTGGTAAAACTCTGTAATCAATTCTCCTTCGCAATTCTACATTAAGTTGTTTACAACACTTTGCAGTATCGCTGAATGTTAATTAACAGATTAACGGTTTCTTTTTCGTTAAGCTTTTATAGGACTAAGAATGAGTAATATTTTCTCAATATTTTCTTGCACCACATGGACATTTCTTTTTACCATGGACCCCGAAGTGTGTGTGTGTGTGTGGGGGAGGGGAGAAGGGGGAAATCCCCAAATCATGATAAAAATCACCATACAAAAGTGTGTGCGTGGAGGAGGGGGGGGGAGGTGTGGGGATACTCACATGTCACACCCAAATACCGCTTTTGCTAGATCTATGACCAAGTTCCAAAAGTTCAGAAAAGATTGAACGTATTCGCTAAATTTCAATTTCAATTGAAAACCATGAACGTTGTATAGTAGTAAAGATAATTCATCAAAAATCGGTCAAAGACTGATCGTTTTAAAGTTTTACAGCTTTTAGAACTGTAAGACATGACCAGAACAGATTAATATGTACATTTGTGATGTATGACAGACAAATCTATTTTTTTTAAATCAATTCTTTGAAGGAATGCAGCAAATGATCATTATAAGTTTGTTAACCTTTACCATACGCTCCAATTAAATACTAGCAAGAATCGATTTTCTGATCATTTTCAGTGACTAACATAATGGAAGGAAATTTTAAGATTATTACATCAAGATTTTGAGTTGTCCACCCATATCAAGTCTGTCTGTCCAGGTTTAAATTAAGCACCATTAAAAATTCCTGGAGCTTTGATCAGTCTTAATTCTGAATGAGTCATTTCCAAAATTCATATTGGAATAAACAGATGAGTCATTTCCGAAATTCATATATAAATAATTTCAAACTCTTAAAGGATTAGTTCAGGGGTCAAGCATGTCCATCTCATATGCCGGAAAGAGGACATTAAAAGAAACAAAATGGTGAAGAAAGCATTCAAAAATCTTATTCCATTAAGCAGTTAAGGAGATATTCAAGTTTAAAGTTTGGTATTATTTCTGTAGAAACGACTGAAATCAGACTAGTTGTGATGTCACAGCCTCAGATTCCTCAAAGTCTTTATGTATTTTAAAGAAAGTTTATTTAATTTTTTCACTATTTAAATTATTTTTCCTCAAACTTTATTCAGGTGGTATATTATAAATACTCTTCCTAGATTCAGTTTTCTACTTTTTTGACATATCCCATGGTTTGTAAGCCACAGAATATGATAGAATACATAAAGACTTTGAGGAATTTGAGGCTATGACATCACAACTAGTCTGATTTCAGTTATTTCTACACAAATAATACCACACTTTAAACTTAAATATCTCCTTAACGGAATCAGATTTTTGAATGCTTTTTTCACCATTTTGTTTCTTTTGAAGTCCTTTTTCATATAAGATGAACATGCTTGACCCCTGAACTAATCCTAGGCTTTAATGGACTATTTAACTCTGGCCCTCTGGCCCTTTCATATTCTGCGTATGTCACTGCAGCAGTCCTGAAGAAACTTGAAGTCTATCTGGATCACTCCAATCCGTAACCTGGTAACAGCTTAAAGGTCTGGTGACACGTAGCAGTTTTTAACTCAACATCCCTTTTAACTGTTTAAGGGATTTGAGTTTAAGCGATGACTAACTTAATAGCCAGGTTCTCGCCCGGATACATTCAGATTTGTGCAGCGTTTATCATATCCTACGTGTTTTTTGGATATTTTGCTGTGTTACTATTCCCTCGATGAGTAATTGTCAACATTGGACCTGGCTCCCCAACCTCTCAAACCTATGAGGGATTTACCACCAAAAGTGGGGGAAAGTCAAAAGTGTGTGTAGGGTGGGTAGGGGGGGGGGAGGAAATTACAAAGTCGCGCTAAAATACAACACATCGTCATACAACAGTGTCCATTGGACAAAAAGTGAGGGCGGGGAAAGTGTCTCCTTGCTCTCCTCAAATTCCTCCTATGCTCAAACCCTATGAGTAGGAAGCATGGGCCCAGCAGGCAAGATTCCTCCACTTTGTCGAAAACTGACAAAAGTGCCCCTTTTTAAAATGATAAGTGACCCTCAACTACTGTCCAAGAAGCGCCCGAACTAGGCTACCCACCAACAAAAACAGCCTTACACCCACCCTAATTATATGTTGAGCAACTACATCGTTGATGTTCTAGCTACATATGCGATAGGACAAAATCATAGAAAAAGCTTGTTAGAGTTATGGTCAATCAAAGTTTCAAGAATTTGGACAGTTGAGCAGTTAGAATTCAGACAAACTTCGTCAGTTCGTGATGTTCTCAGATAAACAGCTCAATATCCTTAACTGCTTAATAGTTTAAATAATTCTTTAAAATGTGTTCTTTACGAAGCTCTAGAACTGTAGAAGTACATGGTAAAAAAAAATGTTATTACGTCCGTACGTGATAGTAAGTACGCACGTAATAATATCACGTACGTACTGATAAAGTATCACGTGCGTACTTGAAATTAGCATGTAGGTACGTAATACTATTAAGTAATATTATTGCGTACGTGGTACATAAGCGCGTGTGTAACGTAAGCGAGCCTACGTGATGCAATATGCATGATGCATTCCCGAGATGGGCAGTTGGATAGGGATAAACTCGTTCGTCTCTACTATGATTTAGGGTTTAATCAGAAAGATATTACGTACGTACGTAAACTAAATCCAGACAAAACAGAACTAACACACCAAAGTTTCAGGGCAACTTCTCCCAAAATAATTGTATAAAAATGGGACCATGTGACATAAGTCCTGTTTCCGTTGTGAGAAATTTGGGTGTGCAGCTTGATTACAATCGTTCGATGCAAAACCAAATAGACTCCATTTCAAGATCATGTTATTGGCAGATCCATAATATTGGTAAAATCAGGCGGTATATTACTGATGAGGCTTGTAAGACATTGGTTCACGATCTTGTGACATCAAAATTGGACTCCCGTAATGCCCTACTTTATGGTCTGCCTCATAAGCTTACTGACCGGCTTAAGCGCGTTCAGAATTGCGCTGCACGGCTTGTCACCCGCACACGTAGATGTGAGCATATAACGCCTGTTTTGCGTGACTTGCATTGGCTGCCGATTCATTACAGGTCCAGTTTCAAAATTCTTTTATATACTTACAAGGTTCTCAATGGTTTAGCCCCTGTCTACCTCACAGATCTTGTGCATAAATATCAACCAACTTCATCTCTTCGGTCCAAAAACAAGTCATTATTAACTAAACCAATATCAGAACATCTACTTACGGAAATAAGCTGATCATTCAGCTGCAGTATTGTGGAATGATTTACCAGGTAAAGCTAAGCGTGCAATAAATATTAATGAATTCAAAAAGGTGTGAAAACTTACCATTTTAGAGCTGCCTTTTATTAGATCATCAGAATTGTGTATATGTATATATATATATATATATATATATATATATATATATATATATATATATATATATATATATATATATATATATATATATATATATATATATATATATATATATATATATATATATATATATATATATATATATATATATATATATATATATATATATATATATATATATATATAAAAACAAAATAGGAAAAAATGACAATGTCTCTAGCCAACAGATTATTTTAAAAACCAAATACTTCGAAAACTTATGTTTCCTTCTTCAGTGGTATGAAGTTAAATGACGCTGGAAGATAACAGCGATGATAGCTTGCACGTTAGCACATGGCCAATGCGCGGAACTTATCTTTTATATATATATATATATATATATATATATATATATATATATATATATATATATATATATATATATATATATATATATATATATATATATATATATATATATATATATATATATATATATATATATATATATATATATATATATATATATACATATATATATATATATATATATATATATATATATATATATATATATATATATATATATATATATATATATATATATATATATATATATATATATATATATATATATATATATATATATATATATATATATATATATATATATATATATATATATATATATATATATATATATATATATATATATATATATATATATATATATATATATATATATATATATATATATATATATATATATATATATATATATATATATATATATATATATATATATATTTATATATATATATATATATATATATATATATATATATATATATATATATATATATACATATATATATATATATATATATATATATATATATATATATATATATATATATATATATATATATATATATATATATATATATATATATATATATATATATATATATATATATATATATATATATATATATATATATATATATATATATATATATATATATATATATATATATATATATATATATATATACATATATATATATATATATATATATATATATATATGTATATACAATGTCTCTAGCCAACAGATTATTTTAAAACCAAATATTTCGAAAACTCCTGTTTATATTAAATATATTATATTTCAAAGAGCGCAAAAATCGTATAAAATAGTAGGCGCAAAAGGGAAAAGCGCGCAGAAAAAAAAAAAAAAAACCGGCGCTAAAATGCAAAATTATATATATATATATATATATATATATATATATATATATATATATATATACATATATATATATATATATATATATATATATATATATATATATATATATATATATATATATATATATATATATATATATATATATATATATATATATATATATATATATATATATATATATATATATATATATATATATATATATATATATATATATACATATATATATATATATATATATATATATATATATATATTTATATATATATATATATATATATATATATATATATATATATAATGTTGATAAAGTCCATTTTTAGCTTGTACATATATCTCCTATTTACTATTTCAAGCAGTTTTAACTTTTACAAACCTTTATATATCTGTATTTTTAACAATTAAGTTATTGTACTTTTTCTTGACTTGTATGTTTTTATTGTAAAGCGCCTTAATACAATCTTATATTGGATACGGCGTTAAATAAATTCTGTAAAATAAATTAGATAAATAAATCAATAATGATCACGTACGTACATGATACTTCATTGCGTAAGTTCATGATATTATTACGTACGTACTTATTATCACGTACGTACGTAATACAATTATTTTTTACCATGTCCCTTAAGAGCTTCGTAGTTCTTCAATTTAAGCCAGTTATATATTGTATTTCTTCATTGCTGTATTACATGTTTCCGCTATGATAAGTTGCGCGTCACGTATGCATTTACTGTGTGGACGAGTATAACAACATGGTTGTACAAAACTTTACACGTATATTGGAAATAAAAGAGATGTGAATATTTTAAAATATGATACAAAAATCTCCAAAAAAAATCTATCGCTTCAAGAAAGGTTTCCCATCTCGATTTCGAAAAATAGATTCAATGATTAGATTCTTTAAAGGACTAGTTCAGGGATCAAGAAAGTTCATCTTACAGAAAAGAGGACTTCAAAAGAAACAAAATGGTGAAGAAAGCATTCAAAAATCTTATTCCGTGAAAGAGATATTTCAGTTTAAAGTTTGGTACCATTTGTGTAGAAAACGACTGAAATCAGACTAGTTGCTGGTTGTGACACCATAGCCTCAAATTCCTCAAGTCTTTATGCATCCTATCATATTTTATTCTGTAATTTATTGCCGTAAACACTATGTCAAGAAAGTAATAAAGCAGAATTTTGTCTGGTAATTATAATTCACCACCTGAAGAAAGTTTGAAAAATAATTCAAATATTTAAAAAAGTTTCAAAATACATTAACAATTATTAGGAATTGTGTCCAAGTAGACTTACCAGTCATTTACCTACAATCTTGGACTGTTGGACAAAACTCGTTGGGACACCCCCGTTCAATGTTGATAATTGTTTTCTTTATCTCTGTATTTCCTAGTAAAATATTTTGACAACATTAGAGAAGGAAGGAAGAAAGAGGAAAGGAGAAGGAGGGGTGGGGGTGGGGGAGAGAGGGGGCTAAAATAGCTGTGCATAAATATTTGAAATAACATGCACACTTTGC